>OMNM01002798.1:0-10745 GCA_900302745.1 Parablennius parvicornis | reverse complement strand
TACCAAGCTCCTACACAGTACAGATCAAAGTTAATTCCCCTCTTAATTAAGCAGAAATTGGATGAGAGCAGGCAGGGACTAGCTTTTGTTTTCCTTTGTGCCGGCAAACATTACGAGCTATCTGACTTGGTGTGTGTGTATGAGAGAATGATTTCTTGTATCTGTACCCAAAACCATAGGTGTTAGGGCTTCCTCGCCTACTTGAGGTGGTGTGAGTGCACATATGTGTCTGCGTGTGTCGGAGCTGGTTGTTCACTCGTGCTCCTGATGGCCAATCTGTCCGCATGTGGCCCGGTGTAAGCACAGCGGTGCTCCATAATGAGACTCCTTCTGTCACTCTCTTTTTCATGGCCGTGTCCATGTGTTGTGATGCTAATGAGCCCTCGCTACCACAAACACTCCCCTTAATTGTCCTCTTTGATCTACCGCTAATTCTGCTAATTAGGAGCCCAACTTTCAAAGTTAAACGTTTTGCTTCCACCTCCAAGTGTGCCCCTTTACGTGCACGTGTGCGTGTGTGTGTGTGCATGTGTGTACAAGGAGAGAGCACAATGCAGAAGCATAAAAGGGAAGACTTTTTTTTTTTTTTCTGGCCCCCCCATCTGTCCCTCTGTGAACTTGGCCCGAGTAACATTGGGTTGCGGTGCATGCAATACGAACAAATTTACCTGCCATGTGGAATTCATTACATTAGTGACTCTATCAGCAAACACCCAAATACGTAGCACAATACAAGTGCAGATACAGTATCAGGCTCAAAACAGATGTAAAGGCGTAAAATCACCTTCTGCACAGATTACCACAGATGCCTCGGTTAGCACAAATACATCTGCAAATGAACGAACAGATTACTGTACTGTGAGAGCAAGTTCAGCTCTGATGTAGAAGCAGGACATTCACCCTCACATCCAGCGACCAGAGCATCCTCTTTGCCCACTGATTTGTTGGCTCTGCTACCTCGTGCATTGGACAAATGCGCAAAATGCTCTGCAAAGCCAGCCAATATGGGCACCATTACACTTTTAAAAATCAGATAAAGGCTGAAGTCAGAAAGTTCTCCATGATCTCAATCCTTTTAATCCTACAAGAATCCAAGGTGACTCAGTCATTTTGATCCTTTTTCCTTTCGTAATTTTAGCTCTACGTTAATTGGTGTGCATTTTTACAATCTGAAAGATTTGAACAGCTTTCCAACAGGATTTCACACTAATTTGGAGTTAATCTTGATTAAATAGGGTTAGAGAGTGCACAGATTTGCGGCATGAAGGCAAACACCTTCCTGGTGGTTGTGGTTTGACTGTTTCACAAATTTAGAAAGGCAAATGCAAACTTACCTTTGCTTCTATTGAACATATTAACAACATATTATAACCACTGATAGTCACTTCAAAAAAACAAAGATATTTTTGAATATTTAGCCCTTATCCGTATATTGTCCATAACAATAATTTTGAGCGTCATATGAAGAATATCTGCTGATATATAAAGATGCACTATAAGGTATATATAGAGTAGGATTTGGGGATGACAGAGAACACAATTACATTTTGTATGTTGGAACTCATTCCCCCAAAGTGACTATTTCTTCACCAGAAAATCACACAAAAATATCTAAAATAAAGATGATAACAATGAAGGTATGTGTTATAACGTGAGAATAACCTATAGTTAATAGAAATGCATTGCAGTTTTACCATCTACACCGGTGCCCATGTATCCATAGAGACGATAATTGAGACTTCATGGTTGAGTCTTGTTTTAATGGATACACGCAGTTTACCAAACCATCAAAAGTATAAATAGCCAAATTAAACATAAAACTGCTACTTGGTAGCCTGCTTAAGGTATTTATGAAAATAACATCACCTGTGCCACTTTTGAACAACCTGTAATGCACCATATTAAAAAAAAAAAGAAAGGTTTTTATTACACAATCAACTTGGATTCTTGACTCTTCCACCAGAGTCGGAGATGCATCTATCCAATTCAAATTAGCCGATATCAGCTTCAGTCCCCCCTCAACATGGTTACAGTTGAAGGAAGGTTACGCCCTCAACATGTTGCCAGTGCATCACATTGCAAACACAAAAAGACAAGTCATCACACACAAGCTTGCATTCATATGTATAGTCAATATAGAGTCACCACTTAACTTCACTTATTACCTAGACAAAAAAACCAACACACGTACAGAGAGAAGATGCTAACTCCACACAGTGAGGCCACCAAGCACAGACTATTTAAGCTGTGCATTTCAAGTCAAACATTGCAGAATCGTGGACCCTTAAATAAAAAAATCATAAAAACAGGACAACACAGCAATGGACCAATATCTATCCCTCTTAGCTCAGGTAAGACATAGCTCACTTAGGCTGAAAGACTATCAGCTGTGGTTCAGCAGTGGTATGACACCAAGAATTCAATAGGGTGATGGCTCTTACAACTTTTACTAATGCAGTTCCAGCGAGCGTTCAATGAATCTGTGTTGATCTGGCACTGAGAGCAGCCAGGCCTTTCAGCAACGATCGTCTGATTCCCCTGACGGAAGACATTAATGAGTTTCTGTACTGTGTACTGAACTAAAAAGAGAAATCTCCTGCATTTATTCAGCATAAATATGAATGTACTTAAACTTCACATAGCAGATTCTACTACTTTAAGGTACATTGTGTTAGCTGCCTGTTAATCTAGGAGCAACTTTTCACAACAAACACCTGACTTGAATGTGTCAGAGTTCATTCAGATAAACACTTAATTGAGGAAGCCACAATAACATTTAAACTACATTTGTCTCCGGAGTGGTTCACACTTAATTAAAATGGAGCGGATCCTAAAGAAGACAAGTGGCCCTCACCTGCATTAAGAGTCACAGCGGGAGTTTGCTTTATCACTTTCACCAGGTAATCAATATTAATCACTGGAGGTAAAGAAACGCAGCCAATGAACCTCGACCTCGTTCCATCAGCTGTGAACAGTCTGTGGTCACTTCTCAATTCTGCTTCACTGAAATACCAGTGGATCAAAATAAGAAGAGCCATTATTAGCGTTATGAACAACTGAGAGTTCGCCTGCATTTCACTGGAACATCGATTGCTCAATACACAACAGAATCATTATTTTCTTCAAATATGCATAATTTTTTTATTTTACGCATTCTAATAATTATAATCACACAGAAACATCGATACAGACACACATGGATGCATATATATTCTATTATATATAGTGTTGGAGGAACTTCAGATTGCCCCCTATTTGAGAATGCTAATAATATAGCAAGGAGCGGAGAAGAGAGCGGGCAGGAGCCTGACACAGCACAGCCGAGGGATCCCATGCCAATCGGAGCATGGCCTTTTAGCCGAGCACTCTGTCAGAAATGCCAGTTTGACGGACGACGCCCACCCGAGTGACATTTCTCCAGGGTGGGAAAGAAGGGACAAAAGTGTTAGACGTCTCAGGTTGTTAAAGAGAAAGAGGATAAAAGCACACAAAAAAACATCTGCGAGCATAAATGGGTGAGGGTAAGATGGTTATTTTTAGGTCAGATTTGTGTTATTTCCCCTAGTATAAAGTGCACCTAAATGTCCTGCTCTTGTCAAGAAGTACAGTGTCCTCAGCAGTTGATTCATGAAAAAAAATTGTTAGAAAGATGTACTTCTGTATGGTCACTCTTGAGTACATTTTGAGGGAGTTGTATTCTTTTTTTCTTTTCTTTTTTTTTTACATTTCTGGTCCATCCGACGTGAAAATTGTACCATTTCTGTCTCAAACAGCTTCAAATATCCCTTTGCTGAACAAATGGCAATATCAATTTATTGTCATAAAATTAAATCACAACAGAGGTACAATTACAACTCTATCTTTGAGAGTTTTAAAAGATGATGCCAAATAAATTTGAAATGGATGTTTAAACTGAAAATGCAACTTGTGATGATTTGAAAAGATGTTCCA
Organism: Parablennius parvicornis; assembly: GCA_900302745.1. Taxonomy (NCBI): domain Eukaryota; kingdom Metazoa; phylum Chordata; class Actinopteri; order Blenniiformes; family Blenniidae; genus Parablennius; species Parablennius parvicornis. The sequence goes on along the minus strand of OMNM01002798.1, from coordinate 6,794 downwards.
ATTTGACTGGGCGGAGGCAGTTTATGAAGGAAAATGTCTCCAATAACTGTTTGCAGATAAACATACATGTGCATAGTCAAGTTGACCAAGTTTAATTCGAAGCAAATCTTTATTGGAATATTTTTGGGGATTTAAAGTCGAAATTTACCGCATTTCTTTCCAATTGTAAATAAATGCAAACACCAGAATGAACCGCTGATAAATTATTTGCACTTTGTAAATGTGCATATGTAGCTTTGTCAAGCATTTCACAATATTTTCTGTACTTTCTTATTAAATCGTCAAAACATTATGTATTATGTCTAGAAATGAAAATTCAAGGCAATTTTTTTTTTTCATACCGTTTAGGCCCTGGTTACATGACGATGTTACATGACAGCGTTTTCGTTGCTCATTTAATGGACAATGTTTGAAAATTATGTCTTTTTACTCAGAAACCCTGAAAATTGTATAGTGAGCTTGCCAGTGGGGGCCGTTCGTTTTTGTAACGAAACCACACACATGCACTCATCACACATTCGTATGTAAAGAAATCCAAGTTTTATTGCTATTATGGGTGCCTCAACTATAAAACTACCAAGTCTTAGGGAATATTGATCGGGAGTCATGACACTGGAGGCCGCCATTGTTGTTATTGCCCGTCTACTCACAAACGCGCAAAAAAACTAACATAGTGGAGATGGAGTTGGAGTGTTTTCGAAAAGGTTCCACCTTGTGAGTAGTTTTCAAAAATTTGCAATTTCAGTGGCTCCGAGGAACGTTGTCATGTAAACAAACACCCAAAATGCAAAAAGTTCTCGGTTTTTCCATTTTTTTTGTTTTCCATTTTTGTTATTGGTCTCAAAATTAAGAACCGCGTCACTGCTAGTGATTGTTGTTGTCTATATACACCAACAGATCATTACAATAACAATATCTATTGCAAGTCAAAACACATTTTAAAACTTGACTTTTGCTTTTACTTAAGGGATGAAGCTGAATTGGTACTTTAACTAAAGGTTTCTCTTCTTTTTCTTTTTTTTTTTACAAAAGTATCTGTACTTCCATTTAAGTTAAAAATGTCAAAAATTGTGCCTTTTCTGGCAAAAAAACCCAACAAGTGCAAAAGGACCTGTAGAGTACGAGCCAAGGGAGTGAGTCTTCCAAGTTTCACACAACTTGCTTCCAACGTCACTGGTTTTATTAAAACCGTTTATTGAATAAAATAGTCTAATGATTAATATTCATTAAACTAATATGACATTACTGCAGGTTTGTCTGTTTATTTCAATGTGATTGTTCTAATTCTCATTCATTTAATAGCCTTATCCAAATAAACACAAAACTGTCAATTCTATTTGATTTAAAGTCCCAGCTTCATCAAAGGTTGCTACTTCAGGGGAAACGAGAGATTCGGTGTTGTTAAAATATTCTTAGTTTGCTCTAGCATTCATTTAATTAACATCGAAAAAGTGTTAAGTCTTCATCTTGTGTTCAAAAAACGTGTTTTAAATACAGTGAGGCAAAAGAGTAAGAGCAGCATTTAACTGTAGGAAACCAGCACACTTGGCTAAGATTACGTTTTAATAAGCTTTCATCCTCGCCATCACAGCCGGCTTTTGTGCTTTCTGGCAACATGGCTGAATTCACCTCATCATACCTGCGAGGTTGTTAAACAAACAAGAGAGGAGATCAGAGGTGAGGGGAGGGGAAGGGAGCGCTTGTTTATTGGCTTGGAGCTCATTAGCATCACACCCATTAGCGTCCTGCCAGCTCCACTGCCCCACTCCGTCACTCAATCCTCAGAGACAGACTAGCTGTCAGCGCCGGGAGGCGGCCAACATGCCCCACAGAACAAACACACCCACTGCCAATTTCTGCTCGGTCTTTATTTATCCATTTGCTGTCTGTCTGTGTCTGAAGTAAAAAGGACAGGTTCACAGATGGATGAGAGAAGTGCAGCGGCAAGACACGCGTTTCCATGTCATGAATTGCAAACGTCTTTTGTTTAAACACCGACGTCGTGTTTTGCTTTTCTCGTGTGTCAAGGCTGTTTAATAGATTTGGCATATAACTGGCCGAAGCAATTCGAAAAAGCAAATGCTTCATCTCAAATTCACACGATTAAACTCGGGACTAATTCTCTCATTTCTTTTCAGGGCACCCTCCTTCTTTCGAGGTGTGTAAATCATCAGTTCAACATGTTTAATGCAACACCTCCACCCAATACATTTCATATTCATTGTGTTTATAGTTATTACCACATTGTCAAACTTGGCGCTGAATCGGTGACAGTAGGAAGCAGTGGAGGTGGTTGTGGAGCCGTAGGGGCTCACAAACAAAGAATCTGCATTTTAAAGATCTGGGGAAACAACAGCAACAGTTTCTGTATATATATCAGAGGTTTTGTTTTTGTGTTACATCAAAAGCATAATGCGCTTTTGTACAAAATGTACGACGGATTTGTCCAGATTAATAGGCATTCAAAATTAGTTATTGCAAAAATGACATCATTACTAGAGTTACTTGCAGTAAAGCGAAGTTGGTATTTTTCCCCAAATGTGACAATATAAGCGATTGTTTTTACGTTCAAGCTGTCATTATGACAATCTTGACATCCTGACTCACTCGTTTCTTTACACTCATCCTACAACCATCCTGTGCCGAGCAGCAGAAAGTTTCAAACTTGGATGACTCATGTGAAGCTGCTGTTCTAAATGTATTCCAAACCAATTTATTTTCATGTAATCATGTGTCACTCATAAACTCCATGCGCCCCACAAGTTTCCTTCTATTTCCTTCTATCACTCACATTCATTTGGTTTCCACAGATCTGTTGAACTGCTTCCTGATCATCTCATTTCTGTTTCCACATGTGCAACAAAACTACACTAAAATATTTGAATGAGGAAACATAGGACAATTCAACCTTCTGAGAGAGGAGGTTAGAATATATAGTTCATCCCTTTGCTTTATACTGCCTAACAGGGTTACAGGAGGTGATCTCAGCTTACAATGAGCAAACTCAGGGTACAAAGTGTACATGTCATAAGACTATGACGAGGGAAACACAGCAACAGACTGTCACAGATACCATCATTTATACAATTTCACAAAATCTCCTAATAAGAAAACCTTGGAGGGGGGACCAAGAACTTGGAAAAAAAAAAAATCCACGGACACACAGTTAAACATGCAAACATCCCATCTCAAAGTCAGTGTGAATCTGAAGGCTAAATGATAATACAATGATGTAACTTAAGCCAAAAAACCATTGCATCAATGCAATAAATCTTTATATTTCTATTCTGCACATTGCTACGTTTTTAAAAAAAACACACATTTGCGGGAAGGGTAGCAAAGCTCGGGATGTGTGCAATCCCCAAAATAAAATGGCCAAATCTCCTCTAATGTGCGAGCCGCCCGTGTGTCTGTGCTTTGCCTGTGGTGTGAACAAAAAAACCTGCATGTTGTGTTTTTTTTTTTTTTTTGGGAGTGTTTGCCTTTGCAGCTGACTTCAAACAGTGAAAAACACTGTCAGCAGTACAATGTCTGAAAGAAAACCTACACACTCGCGTGCGCACTTTTCCTACCCCATAAACATGCTTTTTTAAGCGTTAATAGCCAAGTTGTGATTTGAACAGCAGAAGGGAAATGGCAGGGGAATAAGTAAAAAAAAAAAAAAAAGCAGTGGCATGGAAGACTGATATTTCTGCTTTGGTTGGCTACATCTTCCTTTTTTGTGGTTTCACAGCCTACTTTAACTTCAGATTGTGACCAAGAATCAGCAAACCAATACATAGGTCTTACACATTTGCTGAATAGGGCAAGATACATGCTGCATGAAGCAAAGCTTGAGGATCTCCACAGACCTGCTCAGCCATTTGGGGATATTATGAATCAGTTTTATAAGCGAAAGCCACCTACTGAGTACTGAAACTGTTTGGACGGTTGAATAAGTTGGACTCGACAAACCAGGAACAACAGCACACACAGGACAATTTACCCCTAAATAGTTATTTAATCTGTGTGATTAAAAGAAAGAAAAAAAAAAGCCTGATACACACATTTATGCACTTTATGCACAACTCACTCTAACTTTGAATGTATGCATGAGTCTTGGTTTGCACAAAGCAGAAAATCAGGCTAGTCTGTCAGGCCCCTCGAGGGCTCTCGTTGTTTGAGTCTCCATTAGGATGATGAGTTTTGGCAGCTGATGTTGCTGGAGTTAGTATTTAGCTTCAGCTCTCCTCATGGCTAGGCCTAATTAATCCTAGGCCTCAGTCCTAATTTAAAGATAATTAGCTGTAGGGGCAAGCTACCACCAACACCACAGGCAGGAAAGAGTGTTGTGTAATATGTGTAGCAAGGCATGTTAAATGGTAGTTGTTCAGAGACAGAAAAGTTGAATAAAATGCACTTACTCATTATGCAACTTAAAGGATTTTTTTTTTTTTAACTCACAGCAGGTTGCTTTATAACAACTTTCTGCACTGGTGAGCTCGGGTGAAAACCGACTCTCTGCAACCTCCAGTAAACAGGGGGATCTCTCTAAAGCACACTGGATTATTGCATCATGCTGAGTTTACGTAAATCAAATCAGAACTTGTGTATCTGTGATATACAAAGACACCAACTGGGCTGTTTGCATTTTTTGTAGGTGCTTCACAATAAACTGTTTGACCCTTGGGACTGGCCCTATGTTTTCCCATTAAGCTATACTGACAGTTTGACATTTCCCAGGGTGGAGGGCTCTGATTCAGGTATGTTTTATTCATCCTATTGACTTCACATTGCTGCCAAGCCAGACAGAGAGCACAAGCCTGAAGTGTGGTAGGCGGCAGTGAGAGGGTGAGCGAGAGATACCTGTTGTTGTGTTTACTGCTCAGATAGCCAGACACAGCTTTGAGACAGCCAGGTGACACATACACAATATACTCATCACCATGCAGACAGAGATTGGGAGATATTGCCAGCACTGAGAGGATGAAACTGCCTATTTATTGGGAGGGCTCGAGGCAGGCGGGCACGGTGAGGATGTGGGATTACATCCCTCAAGGAGGTTTGTATTTCACTGTGGCATCTTTGAATAAACTGGGAGTATGGCTAAACTAGTCTGTTAGATATAAAATGTTATCTCCCCGTCAATATTTTAGCCACTTATACAACAAGAAGTTGCAGACTTTCAACAAGGAAAAAACTAGGTTGACCCCAATGGACAGTGTGGAGAGTCAAAGTGAAAAGTCCAGCCTGAAGTTTCAGGATGAAGGTGGAAAAAAGTGTAGCGAAAAGATCTTCAACATTTTTCTGGGCACTCACAGTTCAAACACATTCTAATTAAGGTTTGTTGGTATGTAAATTGACCAAAGGTGTGTATGAGTTAGTGCGTAAGGTTGTATGTCCTTGGTTTTATACCCTGTAAGCTGGGTTCGTCTCCAGACCCCACCATGCTAGGTAGGGCAAAGAGGCACAAGAGATGAACAACTGAGAAAGAATTATTGATTTTACCAGAAGACCAACACATGAGGATAATATTACCCTTTTATAGAATTAATATATGTTTTTCAGTGAAGACACAACTCTTGAAGTCCTGCATTTCCTCCTATGACATTTGTCTTGGTTGCTATGGCTGAGGTTCAATAACACTTTACATTGGATACTAAACTTTTTATGTAGAGTATATAAAAACATGACAATTGATTTCAAATATACGGCATGCAATATAATTGAAATCATTTGATCTAAACTGGAGGGGTGTATTTAGATTTATTTCCCCTGGTTCGTGCAGACAATGTCCAATAGGACAAGTGCCTCCCTCATCTCCAGGCATGTCACGTGGGGCCGGGAGCCACGGCGGGAGCCTCCTCCAGGACAAAGCACTTGGAACAGGGAGACACTGCAGGCCTTGTTTCCTCTTGCGGGCTCTATGTCAAGTGGGTGTTTGCTTACTGGGAGGACCAGGACCCCCTGGAGGCGTAGCAGCACTCAGCCTACACCTTAGTCAACAAAAAGACACAACTCCTGAACGTACTCTCGGCACATTTATGATCATACTTCACTTACGTATCCATCAATAAGCGGAACAATAATTATGGGTTAGTTTCAATAAAGATTGTTTAAAAAAGGACGTTAATGATAAAGATGACAAAAGGATCTATATTGATGGATAAAACTACCACTCATTAAATACCATCTCCAAAGCACAAACCATAATAAAACCGAATAAAGAACAAATCTTACCATAAAGCAAGAAATAAGGATATTAATTACACAAATTTAATTTTGAATGAGACTGTTCCAATAAAATTGTTTCATTATATTAAAGGCACAGTAAAAAGCCACCGAGTGCTCTCAAAGAGGCAAAACATAATAAAAAAATATTCATCTCTGTAACTGCAGCAATGCGTGGTGGTCTGAGCAGTGTCGAGTGCACCCTCACTTCTCTTTGTTTTTTAATTTCCCCTCTGTCTGCTTCTCCTCAGCGTCTGGGCAAGTCTCACCAGTGTCCTTGCTCACGCCCTCGGGTGAACCGGGCCATGTCAAACCTGAATCCATCAATCACTCAGCACCAGCCGTGGGGAGTGGAAAGCAAGAAATGGAGGGATGAGAGCAGGGAAGAAGGAAGGTGCGGTTGAGGTAAAGTATAGCCACCAGCCCTCCCTCTCATACCTAATTTTGCCTCCCTGCCTCCGTACCCCTACAGCCTCGAGAATCACCAGCGTTTATCGAGTTTTCAGTTGCCTGTCAAGTCACAAGGGGCACTTGCAACCAATTCCAATCAAGAGGTTTCGCAGACCTAAACACATGTTTGAGGA
>OMNM01002797.1:1677-13610 GCA_900302745.1 Parablennius parvicornis | reverse complement strand
GCTTTTGACAGCTTGTACCTTACAGTTTTATTATAAAGCACAACGAATAAAAACACAGTGGTGTTTGGTTCATGCCATAGATTTTTACTTCTTTAGTTGCAGAAAACTGTTTCGAGTGGTTACAGGCAAAACAGCTTGTTAAAAAAAATTTTTTTAGAGTCTATAATTTCTCTTAAATGCTTTGTACGGTGTTCCTTATTGTCTCGACCATAGTGCTGTCAGACCTTTTCTTAGCCTTAAAATTTGAAAAATTAACCACATTAAATACCTTTCTCTTACTGTGAAGTTATAGCATCAGGTAGCGGCCAAAAACTGAAACCTGATGACGCCTGCCTATCAATGAAGAAATGAATGATGATATGGACTGTTAAAATTTTCAATAGGATCAAGCTTGTACATGTGGAACAAGACAGACGTAACAATTGAAGGTGCTTGGAGGAAACCTTGGGTAGTTTCCATAAAATAGAGTTGTACTTTCTGCACTCACTGCCGTTTCTTTATTTATTCATCATTGCTCAAGTGCATACCAAACCTTTCACTCCTACAGTAGTATTTGAATAAATACTGCCTTTTATATATATATATATAATATATATATATATGTGTGTGTGTGTGTGTAGCATATAGAAATATCTGTCTTCATCTTGCCGTTCTCATCTTGAATGTACATATGCTTCTATAGAATGATGCAGCTGTAGTTTGCTCTTGAACATATTTGTCTGCTTCACTTTCACATTTTATTATTTGTGTCAGTTTGTTCATTGCTTTTCTCACCAAAACTTAACAGACCAACAACTCCTTTCATACTACATCATAAAACTCAGCCCAATTACCACAGTATCTAAACATTTATCGAGTGTATTGACCTTTCCGGAAATGCTTGTAAATTAATATCTTAACCCCGCTCGAAGGGTTTTGGGGTTTTTACGAACTTTTTATGAACTTGCTTCAATGGTATAAGAAGCAGTAAAAGTCAAAGTGATAATAATTTTTGTGTTTACGTTTCACAACAGTTTACACAACAAAATTCTGAAGTCAGTGTAATTTTCATGTTGGACCATGAGTGTGCGCTGTTGGTTGTTTTTGTAATCAAGCACACACGCAAGCAGAAAACAAAATACAAACTACGCCGAGTACACGGCCATTTGTATGGACAGACGATGAAGTTGGATTGCTGTTACTGGTGACTGTAAGCTATAAAACTACTAAGTCCTTGGAGAACATGGACTGGGAATTATGGCGCTCTGCAGACCGCCATTATTGTTATTGTTCATTTACTGAGCACGTGCAGGAGAACTATTTACTGTGACCGTGGTGGGCAAGCATACAAGCAGCATTTTTGAAAAGTTGTGTTTTCTCTCACAGACAGAGTTGGCGTTCCACCTTACTTATGTACTTTACTTACTTGCACTATTTTCATGAAGTTGCTCCGAGCACTGTTGTGTAAACTGACACCCAAAACACAACGTAAGTTTCATTTGAAAATGTGGGCTGCATGGTGAAGTGGTTAGCACTCTCGCTGGATGGATGGATGGATGGATGGATGGATGGATGGACGGATGGATGGATGGGTGGATGGATGGATGGATGGATGGACGGATGGATGGATGGGTGGATGGATGGATGGATGGACTGTCATGAAAATGTTGTGTAAACGGCATAAGAAAGACTGAAGACTCACAAGTCTCTGAATTGAAACTTTTCAATTATACGAACATAAAAAAAGCAGAAGTCCTCAGGATCACCTTTTCATGATTTGTTTTTTGTTGTTGTTTTTGTTTTTTTGACATATAGAAATCTAATTTTGACAAAGGTGCCTCCAGTTTTGATATTTGTTGCTCTGCCGAGATGTCCCATTCCACAGGTTTGATCCTGCTGGTCTAGAGGATGCCTGTCATGTCAAACAGAAGTCATTTTCCGCCCTTTTTAAATACCATCAAAGACTTCAGAAGAGTAAACCATGGAGGAAATTCTCTTGGATGGATTGAAAATAGGTCAAAAGATTGTCTTTTCCTATATTATCTGCACTGAGTGCTTCCCCTCTGGCTATATCCATTTCTATCAATGGCAATATTGTTCATCTGAATTGTTTCCGAGGGGTTACAGAGGACAGTCAATGGAAAGTGTCCTCGGTGCTCAACTTTATGGAAGTGATATAGACATTTCAGAGAATGTAATGCCACACTGACAGCATGACTGTGACCTCTCGGCCTGTACCTCAGGCCTTATTTTATATATATTGGTGATGTCTCAGCTTCAATCCCAGAAGTAAGCAAGCCTGAACTGTGATAAGATTTGGTCCCGCAATGATTGAGCAAAGAGAGCCGACGCCTAAGAGGAAACAAATTGAGTACATTTCGCCCAAGCTCTTTGCTCTCCATTTAATCTCCTTTATCTGTAATTCAGATCATTACACTCCTGAAATTACTGAGGTGTTTTCTGACCTGAGGGGCTACCTGATGTGATGCTACATAATTTCACAGCAAAGGAAAAGTGCTGATTCTCAAGCTTAAAGAACTCGTCACATTATAAATCGAGCAAGAAGAAGTAAAACCTGAACATCAACATCAAAGGTTGAGCAATTAGCTGAGAGTCAGAATTTATAACTCTCGGCACATTGACAAAGTCTCAAATGATGCTGAACACACGCAGAGTCTGTTCCTGGAAACTGATTTGAGAGAAATGTAGTTCTTTAGTCATTTAAGATCAAACTAAAATGACACATCACAGGTTTACAGAATAAAGTCGTGTTTTGCGTGTGTGGGTGTGTGTGCGTTCTCTACATTTTGTGTCTGCCATCAAAACACCAAATAATCATATATGCTGCTCCGAGAAAAAAAACAAAGCCTTTGTGTCTTTTTGATTTTTCGTGTTCCGAGAAGCACCTGATTCAGCTGCGTGATGTTCGACTATTGTTCAGCAAATCACATGTGCTTTGAGCTTGTTCCCTGATACTTTGTATTCGGAGTTCTTTCATTGCTTTGATAGTTTTCTGCACTTCATGCAGACTGAGGCCCATTGTGTTCATTGAAGATCATATTTAAAGCCACATGAATAAAATTGATTTCCTGAAATTTCAGCAGCACTGATATAACTTTAACTACAATTAAAAAAAAAGAGAGAAAAAAAAAAGAAAAATACATATTTGTACGACTGACTTATGCCTACTGTTTCTTTTGTGTGGAATGTTTCATTCTTCAACAAGAGATCCAACAGGCAACATGCGGCGCTGTAGCCTGTGAATGTTGCATTAGCCTCCTGCTAGTTTTTACTAGCTGCTTCCAATCTTAGACACTATTCCAGACGTGGCCATCATAAGGCCTGGAGGCCATATGTGGCCTGTTAGCTCTGCTTGACCGGCCATGAGGGTGTCACTTAGGCTGCATTTACACTGCACGTCTTGATACCCAGATTGGATTTGCTGCCTATATCTGATTCTTTGGGGTTTTTTTTACCATAAGGTCACCTGCATTTTATCAAGTGACCTATATCTGATTGTCATGATTACACCTGGATGCAACGTCAGAAATATTAAGAATGTGTATATCAGGCTACTTCTGAACCAGTTTCGGAGTCAGTCTGCGCTGCAGATGAGTTAATATTTGAATATTTATACAGATTAATCAATATGATTGATTAATCTGTTAACTCATTTTATCTTATCCCCTTATTTTCTGAGCTCAAAATTTGAAATCATCTGGATCATGACAGAAAAAGACTGACAAAAACGGAGCAACAGTAGCTAATAAAAATCGTGTTAAAACAATAAAAACTTCAGACGTCCTTTACTGATTGATCAAAACTGAATTCAACTTATGTCTCAGCTCTCAATAGTACTGCTCATTTTTCATGTGGCCTTTTGATTTAATTAGTGGCCCTAATTGTCACAGGTAAAGTGATTCATTCGCATGCTGCGTAGTTATTCATTCAGGTCTCTCATGTAGTTGTGGCAGACAAGTTGTTAATTCTTCTGTTTTGAAGTAAAAATCATCTGAGTCTGTTCTACAAATTAGCATCACAGTAGCATTCGGGTTTATATGTGGCGCAGGACTCTGGAGTCAATCCCAGCTCTCACACACACACACACACACACGCACACACACACACACACACACACACGCACACGCACACACACACACACACACACACACACACACACACGCGCGCGCAGACACACACACGCACACATGTACAGAGAACAATATGCTATGAATATTAACACTGATACACGCACATTCATATGGACACGCAACAAGGTTGGATTGCTATTGCTGGTTACTTACAAGTATAGAACTACCAAGTCTCAGGAGAATAGTTGTATTTTCATCCATTAACAAAGAGATGGAGTCATTGCATTTTCAAAAAGTTACAAATTGGGAGCAGTTTTCAAAAAGTTGCATTTTCATGTAAATGAGCACTGAAAAGGCAACAAACATTTTCCATCCACTATCTGTAAATGGGTCTAAAGTGCAGTGTTTGTGTTGTTTTTTTTTTTTTTTTAACAGCTCAGCATATAGGACAATTGTATAGGACATATAGGACAAAAGAACCCCCCCCCCATCACCACCACCCCACAACTTCTTCCTAATGGCTTCATGTGCTTTTAGGATTGATTTCATGAAATAAGAAAGAAAAAAATTATGATAATTTCTCAAGTATGTATCACACATTTTCAATTAGTTATCTAAAATCAACTCCTGTTTTTGAGTTCATGTTGCCCTGACAATTAATACATTTTACAGTATTTATGGCAGTGCCAGTCATAATAATTCCCATTAGTATTGTTGTCATAGAAGCTATACTATTGTAAGGGTTTGATAAACACATGGCTGGAGTAATTTTTATTTAATCAAATTTAAGTCAATTTAATTGAACTTTTTTTTTTTTTCAATCAAATCAAGATCTATTTTGATTAACAACTGTTGGATAGATACAAATTTCTCGTTGCTACATTGTATATAATGTTGCACTGACAGTAGATACATTTTCTGGTGCTTCACTATGAAAATACTGTAAAATAATCAGTAAAACTAGAGAAGTTTAACATCAATCAACTGCAATTTCATGAATCACAAATATTTTGCAACATCACACTTGTTTTTGTTGTGTTTTTTTTTTGCGTCACTGCTGCTGGAGCGATCCAGTATATTCCACACGAAAGCTGCGTTGTCAGAAGGCAGCAGCGGTGACGAGGAGAGCAGCAGATGGTGAAGAATTCTCGGGGTTTATTTCAGGAGAGTTCAGTCTTTACGGCTCATATACTGACTTAATTATGAGACAGAGTGGAGCCTGAACCCCTGGAAGGAGGCTTTAAAGAGGCAGGGAGATCTTCATTAAAGCCAGGAGGAGCCGAGGTCTCTGATAAAAATGACTGGGAACCTGAAAAACTTGCTTAAACTCTGATAATACATCACTGATACCGGAGGAAATAAGGGAAAGGGAAATAGAATCGTCTATCTCATATTCAATAATATATACAAAAGGGAGGAACTATTAGGGATATATTGCACAATGGTTTTCCGTAGCCCTCTGCATAGTGCCTTGTCTTAATTTATTTCTAAGGCAACTGCATGTGTGTACTGCAAGCTAATGTGGGACGGCTGTACTGACAGTCCCTGCAGGCAGGGATTGCATCCATAGTTTAAGGAAGCTGTGGGATATGATCATGTTATGACTTCCCAGCAGCCCTGTGCTCTTCTGAAATATCTCATAATTTCTCTGCGTTTACAGCAAACACAGAAATACCACCCCATTTATCACTGGATACGCCACAAATTCAGTTTGTTTTAGCGGGCAGGCAGGCAGTCAGGCGCCCTTCCTGCGAGGCTGAACTTATTGTTTTTATTTATTTATTTTTTTTTTTTGCTTCACTTACCAGTCTCTGGAACTGTAATTGTAGGGTGGTAAGCATTTTTCCATTGATCCGGATAAATATTAACTGGCTGCGCTCACAGTTTTGATCATGGTTTGCAATTATATGCATAAGCCCATATTCTTGCCGGGCCGCTTCCGTAGCCCACAATTTGCATTCATGCATTTTTCATGTATGTAAAGTACATTTCTAGTGAGAGCGATTAGAGAGAGTTGAGGGATTTTGATGTGTAATCTTTTTTTATCATGCTGTGTTTAAGTGGCTATCTTAAAGCACGCTGTACAGAAAAATGGATGGTAAAAAGAGCAGTTAATTACCTTTAAATATCTCAATAACATGAAAGGGAAGCACAATGTTGAAGTGAATTCCATGAATATGAAGTGGATTTGACCAATGAATTGAGCAGTAAAAAAAAGAAAAAAAACAAGGCATTGTCTTTCAGGCACTCTGCTGTGAAGGCTCAATTCTTTCCAAGTGCCATCCTCAATAGTGTGATGACACTCACAGCAGTGAAAATAAGCTCTTCATCGCTCAGGGTATTCAAACAGCTGCTCCAATTTACACTTTAAATAGCGTAAAACGCTGTAAACATCGAGTTCACAAATGATCTGTAAAAGCCTCGACATTAGAGCAGAGCGATTAGGGCAGAGCGATGTCTGGATGTTATTTACATTTTATCCCTAAATAACAGGGAAGTGTTGGAAGTGCCGGAAAAAGTTGCACAATTCTCAGAGGGATTCAGCGTCAGCGTCTTGATGGTGTGATAAAATCTCATATTCAGTGAGAAGCCTCAGAAAAAAAAGAAAGAAAGAAAAAAAAAAGCTCTTGAAAGTACCTCTGAGCCATTATTATGCTGTATCAAAGATTCTTGAAGTCATCAAAAAAAGACCCTGAACGTCGGCTCATTAGAGCAGCTTTCATTAAAAACATGGCTGCAGCCTGTTAACGTTATCATCCCAGGAGCAAAAGAGTCGATCCGGGCTCCAGCCAAACAGGCAAAAAAAAAAAAAAGGAGAAAGCAGCTGGAGACACAGTCCACAAAGGTTTAAAAGCTTTGACTGGTCGTGTTGTTAAGGGCATTCAAAGATTTTTTTTCTTACACTGCAGAATGGCATTACAGATCAATATGCCATATTTTTTTCAAAATATATGACACTGACATCCAACAGTGAAAAGCGTCCGTCTTTTCGCTTAATGGAGTGGAGCGGTCTCGGCTTCAGAGCTCTTAAGTGATCTCCCTGTTCTGTCCACCCCGGCACTTATACCATAGGGCGTCTGTCACAGACTGAGTGATTTTATTAGACGACCGAAACTTGTTACAAGTATTTACAGACCATATGCATTGTGGAATTTTTCCCCTTAAACGTCCAGTCTTTTGTACTACAATAAGCCTAGGCACCAATCTTAATGACATCTATGAACATCCTGTTATATTGTGAGGGGGTTCTTAAAGAGTTCAAATGATGTGTTTCTAAAAGAAATAAACAGGGATGGTGAGATAAGTTAACTGGCAAATATTTCAATTTATATGTACAAAATGGATGCAGTGCTTCCATGTGACTTTTTTTTTTTTTTTTTTTTTGACCTTGCTGGAGATAAATGAAAAATATCTACAATCATCAATGACGTGCATATATTTTTTTCTATTATCCTCTTATACAGTATGTTTAAACACAAAGCTTTGGAATACACTCGTAGCTGAGAGCACAGTAGTGATTGAAGTTATATTATAATTAGCACTCAAATTTAAAAAAAAAATTGCAACTTGAGATGACAAAAGTATTAAGAAATTGACAGAAAATGTAACTTTACATATAAAATAAATAGATACAAAAATAGAAAAATAAATAAATTAATAAATTAACACAATTAAATTTTAACTGCAGTTTTACACAATGCAAACGCTGCATGACTTCAGTAATTTCCTGCTGATTGGCATTAGATTTAATGTGTTAAATAGAACAAATCATCTCTGAGTGCAAGTTTTTGTATTTGTTTAATCTTCACTGAATAAGCAGCACTTGGGAGGCTTGCTAGAAACTTTTCTGATTACTTTAAATCATCAACTCGATCATTTTCAGAGTGAAGCACAAAATAAGTTTTGTTTTGTTTGAAATTGTGAAACAATATGTTAGACCAAACCCATATCTCCAGTCTGAAGAGTATATATTCCAGATTGTCATATTCACTCTACTCAATGTCCTAGTATCCCATGTCATTGGTTTTCCTGCTTTATAAGCCTGGATTGATATATCTGATTTATAACCCATGCAACACCCACAGATAGAGAGATGAGCAGCACAGAGCAAGAGACATCCCCTACATGCCATAAAAAAAAGCCTGAGAGCAACCACAGTGCTGCAGCAAAAAAGTGATCCTGCTCAGTGTTTGTACTACAAATGCCACACACCCTCACAACACAACACTGATCGCCAGCATAGTGGTTGTTGACATTCTTCACCAGAGAGAGTTGGATGTATCAGTGTTTTTTTTTTTTTTTCCTGTTTTTTATATTTTGGAGTTTCATACACTGAAATTCCCACTCTTATGTTATTGTCTTGGTTTATTCACTCCTTCCATAGTGTGACCTAATGTCTATCTCTATGGTCCTAGGGATTGGTCCAGACCGGCAAACCACAAAACAACAGTCACACAGCAGTCAGTCCTTCACTGAAGAATGCATGTATTTAGATGTCATAGTGAAGGATCATCTTATTTAGGTGGGTTTTTTTACTGTAGTTCGGTTTGCACAAACAGCTTCAGTGTTCCTCCATGAGATGACATAGAAGATGGATGGATATGCCATTAGCAAGTTTAGAAACTTAAAGTATTACATGAAACTGCGTCATAGTTACGGCACTCTTTGCAGTTTTCATTCATAAACGCTCTATTTTTTTTTAGTGCTGCCAACTCATGTTGGCACTACTGTGAAAGTGATGCAACTGCTGAGAAACTCGCGCCGTCATGCCACACATGCTTTGTCTCACGCCTCGAGTTGTTGAATACCAGACCTCATCATATGTTTCACAGTTATATCTATTGTTAGACTAAAAGCGTGAAACGACCACAGTTCTTGTGACTTTGTCATGTATAAATGACATAACTTGCAACTGTCGCACCTGTTAAAGCTGACTGTTTAGCATTATAGCCTATCGTATAACTCCAAATTGTCCTTGTGTACATTCATTACACTAACTTTAAACCCAAATCCGTGCATTTACAAAAAATCATATTACTAACATTCAACCCCTGTTTAATCAACGGTTTCAAGTTAAGACAGTGCCCAGAGCCACTGGAAATGAACATTTTCCGTTGCAACATTAAAATCAATGAGAGCCGACATAACAGCCAAGACTCTTCAATTCACTTTTATCTGTTTATCTATTAAATAGTATTCTTATGAATACAAATATCTACAGATTCAATTTACAATTGTAAGAGTTATGCAATTTTTTTTTTTTTTTCAAAGGAGAAACTCTGGTCCATAATGGATGACACAGTTAAGCTGGTTTGAAACTTTCCCAGACACCCTAATGAGACCAAACTTTAAGATAATAGGGAAAGATGGTGCCACAACAATAGCTTACCCCCAACGATGATATTTGCCCTTGACCCAGATTCAGCAAACATTACAGATGTTGCCATAATCACTTGCAATTATTTTCAATTTGCCACCATCCCCTGTCTCCTTGGTGAATTAGAAAGAATTCAAAATGAACAAGACTGCGGAGACTGTCCCTATGAATTTTAAGTGTCATTCCCCCCATGGAGATTAGATGAGCTGCGGGTCACCTTTTCCAGTGTTCAGAATTTCTAAAGTCTTTAGCTCATCGGCTGGGGTACCATCGTCAACCCTCTGTGGAATATATATGATTCGTTATGCAATGTCAATTACATCAGTCATCAGTTATGCCACAGTGAACATTAGATCAACTCAGAGTGATGGTCGGGTGTATCCGTCATGACCTTCGGCTGGTGAAACCTCTGTATTCCTTTCATCCCTGGTCCACACAGAGCAGCCCAGAGGGTGCAGGAGGTTTCTGTGTGAGGGAGGCATAGTGTCAGGTCCTTTCTGAGCTCTAGGGACAGAAACCAAAGTGGACAGCTGCCGATGTCTGAACGCCCGAGCACACAGGAAATGGCTAAGAGACACACACAAAGCTGTCTGCCAGCATTAGCATGACTGACAGTCTCGCCACCTTCAGAGTCGTGCGGACATGCCTCTCCAGTCTCTGTGTCAGAGAAGAAATGATACCCAACTCCAGGTAGGTACAACTGACATGTATGGTAACCTAGGATTCAGGCAGGTGACGTGCCTTAGGACGTTGCAAACAGATGATGGTGGAACTCAAAGGACTGCAGGATGGGATTTCAGGAGCACAGTGGAACAGGCCGGGAACACAATTTTATTCCTGCTTTAATTTTTAATGACCTGGTTGCTTCCCTTTCAAAAACTCAACGTAACCATGCATTGAAAATGTGTCAGGACTAGTTCAACTGCTCTTTCTACTCGCGTCCTGACAAGTGGCAGGCGAGGATATGTATGGTCCCATAGTCTTTGGTTTTGTGATTATTATGAAGATCAGACTTTATTTTTACTTTGGAAAAAAACACCAAAAAAAAGTAATTCGATGTGATGTTCTAAACAGGTATCATTTTGGACACCTAAAGCTGCTGAATATCCTGTTGAATGGCTCAGTATACGGGCTGTAGCAGCAGGTGAAGAGAACAGAACAATATGGCTAAGGAGAAAATCCAATCTCAAATAGAAGAAGTTACTGTATATGCATCTCTTCAGAAAGAAAAATAATTAACTTCGTCAATAGGAGCAAGGCGAGGAAAAAAAAACTGATTTACCGACAGAAAAAACTGTACGTTCATTTCAAGTATTGTAATTATTAAAGATAGATGTCAGTGACAGCCTTCATTCTTTAATCACCTTCATGTGATGTTCTGGTTTATCAATCTCATAATGTTTTGTGATATTGGCCATTCGCGATCCCACATCCAGCGTTTTACAGGAGTCCAAACCTTTCTTAGTTCAAACAATCCAGCTTGTGTTTCTTTTGAACCTACAAACGAAAACCCTCTTTTCATTCAGAGTATGATGAGACAATATATTGTTCTTTGCCACCGTTTTGTGGTGTCGCAGAAGACACATGCGCTCAAAGCTCCAACAGACGGGATCAATCTGAAATGCTGCTTACATGAACTCTGATTTCGTCATAAACATGGTTCCTCTTGAGTCAATCATAATTTTAATAAAGTTGGACTAATCCAATGCACTAGATTTGTTTTGCATGATGTGATTTTTATCGAATCACATATTTTCTGTGTATCTGGAGCTATTGTGAGTAGCTCTGACTGCAAATTGACATGAACACACATTCAAAATGCAGTTACTTGTTATAGCCCTGATTTTAATTACAACCCAATACCAAGCAAGATCAAAACTAGTACAGAAGATACAGTACTACTATTTCAAAAGCTAATTTGGTCAGATAAACTAAAAACAAATTATACACAATACATTGAATGGCAGTAAGACCCATAGTTCTTCTTAAACTCATTCTTCATATTTTGTAGTCTTTGTTGTTCCTGTATTCAAACAAAAAAAAGTATCATATGCTGCCTTTTTTGCGATAAGTCAGTGATGTCAAATGCAGACTAATTTCATCTCAAGTTGGCCGGCCGGTAGAATAGTGCAATAATAACCTTTAAATTTAAACTTTGAAGTTTTTCTTTGATGTGGCGCAGAGCAAACGTGATGAGAATGTTGACATTTTCACAAAACCAAACAATTACTACTGAAAACCACAAGTACTACAATCTCAACATAAAGCTAGTTTGAATGAAAATGATGCAAAATACAGTTTAATGTCCAAAAAATGTATTTCCTAACTTTTGGATTATGCATGTTTAAAAAAAAAAAAAAAAAAAAAGAAGAAGAAGAAGAAGAAAAAAAAATTCACTCTGACAGCATCACTTTCTGGTAGGGTAGTAATCATTCATGGCAGCATCACAGATACATCAGCTTTGGACTCAGTGTTCTGTTCGCTAC
>OMNM01002796.1:0-10557 GCA_900302745.1 Parablennius parvicornis | reverse complement strand
AGTGATGTGTAGGATGGTCATATCTAGTAGGGTGCAACATTTCATCTGGATCAGATCCAGAATAAGGTCAGGAAACATTCTGGAAGTTAACATTGGAAACCACATTTACAAGATTCAAAAATTCATAACTCATAGAATTTTGTTTTGATTGTCTTGAAATTTGACATGTATATTTGGAGGATCATTGTCCTGAATTGTCATCTGGATCTCATCCAGATTAACGATATGGTGGCAATATGAATTTGGAAAATTTTAACATTGAAAACGCCATTTGAATCATGTAAAGTGTCTTAAATCTGTGTAATCAACTTGGATTACATTGATATTTGGAGGGATGATAAATGTGGGGGGAATCAAGACGCTTGGTGGAGGTCTGCGCTCTCAGAGTGCTTTTCTGGTTTTGTATTTTTCTTTTGGTTTTGGTGTTTGTTGAAATGACTGTCTCAATAGTGAATTATGATTCACTGTGAAATGCGGTGTGCAGCTCTAGGGTGGTAGTGGCTTGGTTTCTGACTATAGGTTGTTACCTGGCCTGTGCAGTAACTTTACTCTGCCTCCATTTGATTTTTAGTGGTTTGGTTTGGTTGAACTCAGATGTGTTCTGAGATCTGCGATGTGGCGTTGTGGTGCCGGAGACTCTGACACTGATCCCCTAGTTTATCCGTATGCTATGCTAACACCTTGAATGTCAATTGTTACCATTGTTGTGTGAGCTTGTGCATGAAATTGATTTAGCATTGACTCAAGTACCTGAAGCTTTTCCATAGTCCACAGATACTGTCAAAGATGGTCTATTGCTTACTGACACTGTAAATAATGGCATTAAACAGTTGACAAACACATAGAGAAACCTCTAATAAGATATTTTACTAGGCTAGATTAAAAAAAACAACACAAGCTCAATGGCCCACTGTACTCCCCCGAGAAGGCGCCTCACTTTTACTGCTAACTTTCACTGAACTTTCCGGAGCCCGGGGCCCCGCCAGCAGCTGGAGCCACATCAGGTTCTCATCAAGCAACACTGCTCTGCAGCATTTCTCTATTTTTTCTTTTTATGATGAGAAGGTGGCCACTGTTTCATGGTAACTGTCCTTGTCATCATGTAGAAATCTACATATTTTTATTTTCTTTTGCATTACTTTGATTATAAAGTGCAGTCTTCTCACTGACACAAATTACCGGTTGTCTTAACAACAGCACTGCCACTGAGGGGATTTTCTAACAGCTACTTTATTTGACCCACCTTTGTATGCTCACATTGATTTTGTGACGGCGAAATGCCTTGATCTCAGTATTCTATGTTGTGTGTTGAAGTGTTGTTTCTTGTCTGATTTGGCATCTGCTTTAGCTTAATGCTTTTACCTCCTCTGCTTCTCTACAGCTGTATGAGTTGGACGGAGACCCAAAGAGAAAAGAGTTCCTGGATGACCTCTTCAGCTTCATGCAAAAGCGAGGTATGTAACTGTTCATGTATGGCTGCTTTCAAATCCCTAAACAGTGCTTCAGTATATCAGATGTACTGACATTCAATAAAAAGTACACCCTATCCATTCAAAGTCTAATCTTCTTGATTTGTATCTCACGGCTTTATCCGCAGCAAGTATTATAGGCAGCTCTTGTAGCTGGATATAGAGAGGATAATCACCAACCCCCATCTCTGCCATATGACACAACACCATCTACTCACCTTTCACTTAGGCGGGTGGGGTCTTTATTCATTTCGGAGATGATTGCTTTATGGTCACACAGCCCCTCACCGTTCCCAGGCTATTACTAGAAGGGACATGTTGTATCAATGCCTGAGGATGGATTGGTTTACCATCCCATCGTGACGCTTGTCCACATGGCACTGAACACTTCTCCAATACTGCTCCCTCACTTACTACTTGGACTCATTTCTCCTCATTTATGTAACTGCTTATTGCACTAAGGAAATTGTGAATTGTTTATACTTATTTACATTGGATACACAAAGACTAAATTTGCATACATGGAAGTCGTTCCTTTCATTGGTTAGCTGCTGAAAAGATCAGATCACTAAGCTGGAGACTGATATGGGGACAACAGACATTACAACCAAAAAACCAGTACTAAATGTTAACAGTGTCAGAGTCACTGGGTGGGTCTGTCATGTTTGCTCTGAGAATGTGACAGTGCCATCTATAGGCCAGGCTGCTAAGTGATGGATATTACTCCTTCATACGCAAGTGAAGGTTCATTATATTTTATGTTTAATGTCGGCCTGATAATTTTATTCAGATTCACATACTGATATAAGAAATGAACAATGTCAACCTTTAATTTTTTTTGTTAGTGTAACTTTTTAAGTGATTTTTATAATTTTGTATTATTGTTGGAGAATAATCCAAAACTGTGGTAACTAATGAAGCCTTGTTTGTCAGACAATTGCCTGCTTTTACATTTTATAATACTTTGAAGACACAAAACTGTTTAAATTCTGACTGATTTGATAAAAAATTAAACTTGTATCATTTTTTTTAGGCTGGTATGATTTTTCCTGTTAACATGTACATCTGCTAGTAATGTGTCATCTATGGAGAAATCAAGATGTAATTGTGATTCTTTAGTTCCACTCATTATTTCCTTGTCATTTTTTTTCACATCATTGGATTTTTGTAGCAATAAAGCTCTTGTTTTAATTTCAAATGAAGAATCGGTCATTGTTTATCTCCCACATTCAGAATCATTCTGATACGCACGAGTGATCTAAGATTACCTTGTGCTTGAACCTTATACCTGGAAGTATCTCATGTAGATGCACTTAAGATCAGTCAGCATTGTTGATTGATTTTGCTCTGCCAAAATACTGTTTCTGCTGCTAAATGACACCAAAACTGGTACATTAGAAGTCCTGTTTATTATTAAAACACGTTAGAAGGCCTTTTCTCTTCAACACATTAAATCTATCAAAATGTCCATGCCTTTTTGAATGGTTCTCTGAAGGGTGGTCTAGTTCATTTTTGTTTTGTTTTTTTGAATTAATTATTAAGGATCATATGTGAGCGTTAATAAATTCAGCCAAATTGCTTTGAATCACATGGACATACTGCTGTATGTGCTTACTCGAGGTTGAAAGGATAACAACAGTTTCTGAAGCTAGTGAAGGAAAGATATTCTCCTTTAGAATGAAGAAACATATGATGGTATTTTATCTCTTGACTTTTTCGCTTCGGTTGTTGCAGGAACCCCAGTGAATCGTATTCCCATCATGGCCAAACAGGTTCTGGACCTGTACATGCTTTACAGGCTGGTGACAGAAAAGGGCGGCCTCGTGGAGGTCATCAACAAGAAGCTGTGGAGAGAGATCACCAAGGGACTCAACCTGCCTACCTCAATCACCAGTGCAGCCTTCACCCTCCGCACACAGTCAGTATTTGCTGATGGACTGCGAGCTCTGAATTATGTGATATTGATTTATAAATGAACCTTTCTGTTCCCAATGACTTCGAGTTGTAGGTTTAGATTACCTCAGTACATCCAGATCAGATCTGACAGGAAGAGGTTTACATTTTTTGTACGTTCTCTGCCAGCACATCACACATCACAAACACTCATTCCTTTTTTTTTTTTTTTTTATCAAATTGTTTTAATTTCAGATACATGAAGTATCTGTACCCATATGAATGTGATAAGAGGGGTCTGAGCAACCCCAATGAGCTTCAAGCAGCCATCGACAGTAATCGACGGGAGGGCCGACGACAGAGTTTTGGCAGCTCGCTCTTCACCTACTCTCCCAATGGGACGCCGACCATGCTGTCTTCACCTAAGCTCCCCACTTCCACCGTAGGCCTGACAGTGGGCACCAACGGGGCCTCGCTGACCCCAATCCAGAAGATCAAGAAAGGTGAGATGTGCTTATGTGTATATATATATATAACAATTCAATGTGGACTTGTTTGCTGTCACTGCCAACCATATTGCCTTATTTGCAAATAAAATTGAAAAAGCTTAATAGCGTTGGTTTAAAACATTGTCTCAAATTACCCATGAAAAGATGTAATTTATTGAATTGGCATACTTAAAGGCCCACTTTGCTAGATCCTTAACATACATGAAAGTGGCAGCAGCACTTGTCTTGATTTTAAAGTATTTCAGAAGTCATGAACTCAACGCACAATAAGAAATGCAACAAAGAGGTTTTGATTTGAGGTTACAATTAAACACTGCAGAAAGAAAAAATTTAAAAAAAGAATAAAACTTATTCGATCTTGTATCCGTTCCAAGTTACTCTACAAATTAAAGTTTAGTTTAGTGCAGTATTCCAGTGCTGAGTTTTGACTTTCAAGAGAGAGCATGTACTACATTAAATCTAAACTGGTAAATACAAGTTTAAAGACTTTCCATATGACAAACTTTGACTGGATTTTCATCTCTGTTGTGAAATGTACATTACAGTCGGAATCTATGTTTATGATTAGACATAACTTTCCCTCTCTCACCTCTTCACTGTCTGCCCAGAAGAGGAGGGAGGCCAGCCACTGCCAGGAGTTGGAATGGCTCGTCTGCCAGCTGGAGCTTTAGCCGGCCACTCTGTGGCTGCTGTGCAGGCAGCAGCAGCCCAGGCGGCAATGGCAGCACAAGTGGCAGCTTTGGAGCAGCTGAGAGACAAACTGGAAGCTGGCGAGCCGCCAGAGAAGAAGATGGCACTACCAGCAGAGGAACACCACCGACTGTTGCAGAGAGCTTTGCAACACAACCTCCTGGCCATGACTGCTCAGATACCAATGAACATCCGCATTAGCAACCAAGGTACGGAAGAAACTATGGACTTTCTGACCCGATCAGCCTGTAGAAGAGGACTTAAACAACCAATCACACATGATTTTTATGTGTTCATAACAAATTAAATTGTATATTGCTGCCTCAATTGATGAGGAAATCACCCCTTTGTCATTTCAAAATTTCTTATCTTTTCAACATCATCTTACCAGTGTTTGTACAAAAAGGTTGTATCCATGTCAGTTTTAGATATAGAGTAAAACCAAACCAGGTTTTTATGCTCAATTGTTTTAAATAACATTTATTTTTTCCCCTTCTCTTAAATTTCCTACATTTAGTACTAGTCCGTTTATTTTTATCAGTGACCTGGTGAAACACATAGGAACAAGATCAACTGAGTAAACATCAATATATCCAAACATTCATTTGAAAATAAAATTGCAACTTGTGAGAGGAATGACATTCCCTAAAGGTAACATGTAAACTAAAAACAGAAGGGACAGCCAGGCACTAAATGTAAATTATTTGAAAGTTCTGTGAGGTGCTTCATAATGTACTTAAAATTATTTGTTATTGTAAATGACTCTGTGAACAATTGAAATGTATACGGTCACAGAATGTGATTACTGTACCACTACAACTGTGGCAGCTTTGTAAACTGTGCATTTTATACGATCTGGAGTTTAAACATTTTCCCTCTTCATGGCAGTTACATCTCAATGCTTTCTTGTATTCTTGCCACAAACCGCAGCACCAGCAGTGAGGAAGTAACCCATCGCAGGCCTATAAGTTGACCTGTTTAGCTTTTAGACGCAGCAGGCATGCATATGGGACATATAGCTCATGTGAACTTGTCTCTGTGGGGATTCCCCTCTGTCGGCAGAAACTTTGAACACACGACCATATTCGTCTTGGTTATGTTCTATATGATTAACCATGCAAACGGTTTCCCAGTGTGTGATGATACAGGTGGTTTCAAAACAACATTCAGTAGGACTTTTTTTTTTTTTTAATTTCCAGATTCTTTCTTATTCTGTAAGAATCTATGTATATTTTCTGTTGTTGAAGTTTGCACTGAAGATAAAAAACAGAAAATAATGTGTTTTCGTCCTTGCAGATGGAAGGCAAGACTCAGCTCTGAACCTTACCACCAATGGCACGAGCAGCATTAGCATGTCGGTGGAGCTCAATGGAGTGCTTTACACTGGTGAGTGGCCGGCATTGTGTCCTCTCTTGATGAATTAATAAATCAGAAACTTTAGCTTATTTTTTAATTCATTAGATTCAATTCTTGTTGATGTTCTAGATACCCCACAATAATTATTCTAAACATAGTCTGAATCTTCAGGGTGAGTTACAAAAGAAAAAAAAAAGGGATTTAAAAAAAATTGAGAGGTCCTGTGGTTTTACTCAGACAGGAAATACAATTGTGAAATATGACATAGATGAATGAAATTCTTTATAGAAAATAAAACAAATCACATAAAATATGTTTATTAAGTGTAACATATAATAATGCTGTCGTTGTGGAGCACTTGTGGCAAAAGCCAATATGACTTGTCATGGGCAGGAGACTAAGCAGATGTAATTTGCATTCCCACACTCACTTGTTTTTTTTGTTGTTTTGTTTTTTAATATGCTTTCCTGTTCAGGCGTTCTTTTCGCTCAGGCAGCTGCAGGGACAGCGTCATCTGGCACGTCTGCATCATCCATCTCCAACAAGGTCGTCGGCAGTCGCGTTGCTGCAACGCAGCAGTTACAGCCACAGCAACAGCAACAAAACACACCTACCTCAACCTCCAGCAACCCGCTGTCTTAATAAACCCCCAGCCTTTCCACTTTGCTTCTTTTTTAATACCACGCTAAGTAAAGCCAAAAAGCAACCTCATTTTCTACTTCACCTATGCCAAAAATAGAAAAAAGAAAACATCAACAGTACAGGAAAGACACAAACTGTAACTCAGTTCACTTGATGCACACTATCTCAGGTTCTCTCTCACAAACTCACTTCTTTTGTTCTTCATCGCAAAAATAATTTTGAAAGGAAAAAAAGATCCAAACAGAGCCAGTATATGCTAAACAAATACATATGCACAACCTGTGAATTATTTATTTCTACATAAATGTACAGATTATCAAAGAACAAAAGAGATGCTAATAACTAGGAAGGGTAATGCATTGTTTACACACTCAAACACAGCTACTGACTGACAATGATTTTTGTTATCCTCTCGGGGAGATTTTCTTTTTTTTTTTTTTGTTATTATTTAGCTTTTAATTGTCATTATCATTATTGTTATTCTCTTTATTGTGTTTTATCGTTTAAATCTTTAACAATCCTCTCACTGCAGAAAAAAGATATATATTTAGAATTCTATTAAAAAATATATAAATATCCTCTATTTTTAATCAGAAAAGCTTTAAAGGTATTTGTTATTTCTTCAGGGCATATAATGATATACCGCTGTGACCTCATTTTGTGTAAAACCTTATAACCTTCTGGATATGTAGAAGAACAAATCCAGTGTGGATCGGTGTTCTGGTTGTATATTGAGACAGACGTCATATCGAAACCGCAGATTCTTCTGTGATATTCACATCGGAACAAACCGCCAGCATCCCTTTTATCACTTCTAAATACATTTGGTCCATTATTGATCGAGACCAGGCTCTTGGTGGTAGCTAATCACTGCGTCATGCAGCTTTTGCAGTTGTTCTTCCTGAGACAGCTGCCTCAATTTCATGCTAGAATTCACTCCTGTTTGTCGACACATGGCCAGTTCTACACATATCTGTTGGAGTCTTGCAACGTGTTTTTCAGTCTGGTGTTCAAATGTCTGTCTGTAGGTGTGACCCCTAGTTGGGTCGGTGTGAACACAAAATGCAATGTTGTTTGTCTGCACCTCAGTAAATTAGACTTGGATGCTCACAGCAACTGATTCCATCCCGGTTCAGGGTTTAGACTTTGTTGGAATAACACAAGTTTTCATGACTGTTCTAAAGTGTCTTGTTGTTTTATGCAGGATCCCAGTCTTCTATCACACTTGAGAGGGCAACACTTCTACGTCTTTCTCTGCGGAAACTTCTTTCTACTCTTGGCCTTCTTGTAGAGCAATTGTCTTAAAATCAGACACATGCATGTATTTGTGGATGAAAATCCTTTAGTTAGAAATGCAGTGATTCCCTGTCTTAATTTCACGAAATCTTTACGATTGTGACAATCAGTTGCCAGGAAATCCTTGACTTCATCTTGACTTCAGGAGAAGCTGGACAGGTGCTTCAGCTCATATCTGACTGTTGTTTTTTTCTTTTGTAAAATAGATTAGTAATGCTTTTACTTCTGGTGTCGGCTTTGTGTTTTTTGCATGACTTAGTGCTTCTTCTGATCCAAGTGCTTCTTATCTTGTGCTGTGATGTGGTCTCCTTGAGAGAATACTTTGCCACATATCAAGGATATAACAGAGAATGTCTTGTGATTCTCCAACTGCTGCTGCTGAAATGGAATTATTGATAGCAAGAGCTGAGATGTAGTGGTGGTGGTGATTGTGCTTTTACTTATGTTTTCATGCTTCTATGAACATACATTCGCCGTGTCACTTCATAAGTATTCATATCTCTGCATACTGAATCAATCATTCAGCTTTTTGACTATTTGGGGGTTATTTTTGTTGGGACTGTTAAAGATTGTTAATCACCCACACAGACCCGATCGCCAAGCAAAGCAGCCTAATTTCTACTGACGTTTGGAAATAATCAGGCTTTGTGTGCGGGTCCTGTTCTGAGGCCTTAGCACAATGTGAGATGACCAGAGAGTGAGCAGTACCTCCATTCAATCACTTGACATTAGAGTAGAATTGAAATTCTTCATTAATCCCAGTGGGAACTTCTTGAATGGTTGTTGCAGTCAGATATTAGGACCTGCTATTGTAGTTTTGATTCTAGACTCACTGGTTTACTATTGCAACAACACATCATCGAAAATGTATCTCACAGTGGTGTAAGCCCAGCTCATGTTCTCTAAAATTTGTTACAGGAACATCAGTATGTTTAGAAACTGGTCCACATACTCAATTAAAGTGTGTGCAACCATCAAAATGCAGTTCATGATTTCAGAAAGGAACAATCAGCCAGCTTCTTACTTAATGTACAAATTTCTGGTGCGAAAAAAGTCTTGATGTGTGTCTCAGTGATTTCTGTGATTTTGGAAGAGAGGCCGAATCTGAACCCTTCGCTGCATCACTGATATGAACAAAAGATAATTTTGAAAAGCATTCACATGTATGAATGCTCTACTTGGACAATCAAAAGGGAAAATGTGTCATCAAACATGTGCTGCTTTGCATTAATGTTCACACATTGACTTAGATTTATAGAAAGAAAAAAAATTGATGCAGAAATATGAAATCTGTACATTTCATTTATCTAATTCTTTTCCTCACTGTTATTGTACAAATGACTTTCTAGTCAATATAAACCAAGTTCTGTTGCAAAGATTTCTGTTAATCAAGAGTTTGTTTATTATAGAGAACATTAAGTCAATCAGTTGGCTAAATGGTTTTGAGTTCAACAAGTCACCAAAGTGCAGTTTAATTTCAATGTGAGTTTTTTCCAAACTGTTTTTAATTCTCAGGCTATTGACAAATATTCTGAATTAGCTTTGGCCAAGCACCATTACATTTGTGGAAGTGCATTGTCTCTATGTTTTCACCAAAACATATCCTGTTAATGCTCCACCAATAACTAAAACCCAAAGAACAGAAGATTCTCTTCAGAGTTTCGGATGTTTCTGCCTTTCAAAGTATTGCAACCCTATAAGTAGGTCATGTTTATGATGGCAACAGAGGTTTGTGCTTATATTTGTCAGACATGGTTAAAAGACAATCCAGTTTTTCTGTGAGTAGCAAGTGCCACAGACTGGCTATCAAAAAGAGACATCGTGGCTCAAAGCGGAAGCTTGAGGGGGGCAGGGCTGCTGAAGGAAGCAAAATTGCATCGATCCTGGTCAACATTGCTTTTGAAGATTTGACCCTGTGACCTTTAACCCTCCCCCCAAGGTACTATTCCAAGCACCTGCCTCTAGCAGATCCATGTTTATCTTATATCTATTGACAGCTCCTGTGAGTTATTTGCATTTGAACAGTGGAGGTACCGCAGCTCTTTCTCTCTCTGTGCACGGCAGCATATTCAAGGAACAGTGGCATGTTTTTATAATTGAGAGCAAGCGACAATCAGGAGACAACAGAGTATACCTCCAAACACTCGAACATCCCATCACTCACAATCAAGCCCCGTTTCTACCTCAACAACTAAAGATTTGACGGATTTCTTCTCATCAGCCACTAAAGAAAATCCTGTCAAAGGCTGTGTTCATGCAAGAAAATCAAATTAAAAAAAAAGTTCAGGAATAGTATGGAAGAGAATGTAATGACCACAGACAACAAAAAAAAACCTGGCTCTTATCTTTTGTCAGTGACTATTTTAGCCATGAAGTAGTCGGAGAATTCCTTGGCCTTTGTGGTAAGAGCTCGACCCACTGGAAGGTTTGGTTATAACGCACAATTAGCTGAGCTTTTCTTTGTAGTTACATGCAGTTATGAAATTTATTTACTTATGTGAAAATAATATATTAGGAGCATTTTTTTTATTTCTTCCTGTGTTTCCACATCACTGTTGTTGGTTGTAGAAGCCAAATAATCTCTTATCTAATTACTGGATACTAACTCTTTAACTAAATCTAACTCACAGATTTGGAGTTTTGTTTGAGGAGGAAAATGACAGTGAATTGAAAAAAAAAAAAAAAAAGAAGAAATATAGGGA
>OMNM01002795.1:0-10974 GCA_900302745.1 Parablennius parvicornis | reverse complement strand
CAGCTTGGCTGACAGCTTTTCCACAATGCTAATGTAACTGCTGTGTTGACAAGCTGACACATGGACCACACCACATAAATGTGCTCTGCATAAATATTCAGTCTGTGCTCAAATTATGAGGAAGTGTTTGATTGGAGGGAGAAGTTAAGTTTGAAATATAATACAGATTAAATTATGCATGACCTATACCACAATCACGCTGCAGACTGCCTCAGAAGCTGGATCCAGTTTTTAAAGACATTACAGATGACAGAAAAATCTTGATTTTACAACACTAATAATAATAATACTCATCTTAGTAATAATGATAATAATAATGATATTATCAATGCATGTAAACAGTGACAAATTCTTTGTTTATTGATTGTTTCCACCAGAGGAGCAAGGGTTAAGCTGAATGAGTCATCACCAGCAGACTGCATTAATCACACCAACGTCACTAATTAAAGACACACATCTGTTTTTGTGTCTGTGTGTGGCACATGATGTGTGTAAAACTACAAACAAAGACCCTTTCACACATTCAAACTTTTATGTATCGCCTCCTGAAATTGCAGGACAAAGTACGAACTAAGTGGATTTTAATATCAACCATTTATTTGCTATCTGTTTGGCTATTCACATATGTAACGCCCCTGGCTGTTATTGCGTTCAGGCTCCCTCACTCAGTCTGTACAAACTGGAATTACTCTTCAATAAGCCACATAACATTTGCCTAACCGAGTAAGTCAGGGGATTCTCTGTAATGTGATTGAGTGTGTGACTGTGGGCGTCTGACAATGTGTTTTTGAGGAGTGAGTGCTTGTATTTGAGTGTGCAACTGTGGTTCATGGCAACCCATTATGATCTATTGTTTGCTTTAATCAATAGCTGTCACTCAGTACTACGGCTGAATGCTGCTGATTGCTATGATTTGCCAATACTAGCAGGCAAAACACTGGGATCCTAATGAGCAGTAATGGGGTGCTTTCTGGTATCATTTTGTCAGACATCAGATGGGGCTGAAGTCGAAATCAACCACAAACAGGCTATTAGGAGGAGTGTTTAGAAATGTTCTAATCCATGCTACATGCATCTCAACAAACAGCGAAAGAGCACTTTACTCCACAGCGTACTTAACCCTACCAGACCCCCCACATTGTACATGCACTCCAAAAGCGTGAGCACGCTTACCAGAGTTGAGTCTGAGCACAGTCTCCTGCAGATTTGCCACAACTTTAACGAGGTAAACTCCAAGATGCAGAAAATAATCACTCATCCAGATGTGACAAAAATAGTCCCAGATGTGGACACTGACTAGATGCACAATAAAACAATGTGTCGAGGAAGGAAGGAGAGACAGAGAGGGACTGCGGGACTGTTTTCCAGCTGGCCCCTGTATTCCACCCCTCCCCTTTCACACTCTTCTGCAAACTTGCAGCCTGAGTGACTCATCCAGGCGTATCGGCTCTGCTCGCACATAATCTATGGCCACTAAAAACCCAGCAGATCTGTGGCTCTCACTTTCACCGGTCTACATGTGAGGCAAACAATAACAATAGCACTCTGTAAACTTGCTGCCTCTGCTGTGCAATCTTCAAAGTGGCACAGAGGAGAACAAACAATTCTGCCTGAGCAGCTCTTTGTGTTACTGACTCAGTTTTTTTTTAAATTATTCATTGTCCTTGTGAGAATATTTATTCTATTATTCCCTATAGTCACATACAACAATTATGTACACGTGAACACTTTAATAGAAGGTAGCAAGGCAGTGGGCTAATAAATAATTTTACAGAGGATTTTATTTTTTGTGCTTAAATTTTGATTGAACCATTTCAAAAGCCACTTCTTTTTTTTAAATCTACATTTAACAAGTAAAATCAAATTAAATCAATTGAGCAGCAGTTTACTGTTTGATTTGATTAATAATTGCATTTTTATTATTTAAACTAGAACTCACAGGAAAAACACCTGCTGAGTTCAGTCTGATCAAACACACCAGGTGCAGGAAACTCACCACAATGAGAAGCATGAAAGCAGAAAGTTCACGCTGGATCCTCTCTTACCTGTTGCTGTGGCGTTTGGCGGAGCGTCTGGCTCCGGTCTCCTCCGCGGAATCAAACCTCGGGTCTCCGCTGATCCTCAGGTCCGGACAGTTCGTTGTACGCGGGGTTCTGTGTCAGCTCCCCGGTCAGTGTCGGTCCTGCTGCGGCGGCTCCGTCCCCGGTCAGGCGTGCGTTGCTCGAGCCTGTGCGCGAGTTCATTCGGGTGCTGTCCGGGAGGCGCGTGGTGCTGAAATGAAGAATGAAACGAGTCCTCGCACTCCTGTTTTCTTCTCCGGCCGCCCGGAGCGTAACGCAGTTTCCATGGCGACCTGCCGTCATTCACTTATGACTGGGGAGTGTGCGTTCGTGCATGCGTGCGGCTACATGTGTGTACTAGCGCTCCCTGCTTACGACGGAGAAAATAGGGCGTTAACAAGTGTTTGAACGAAGGAAAAGAAAGTTTAAAACGAGCCAATAGTGAGATATGAGAAGGGATACCATCACCTGACTGCACTTTGTGTTCCTGCTCTGCTCTGGTGAGTATGAGTGGGAGTTCAACTTCAGCTGCGTCACGTCAACTTAAAGGTGACAGATGTTTTTTTTTTTTTTTTTCAGAAGCCATTGCAGTATATGTGTCATAAAATGTTAGTGAACGCTTTCTGCCAGTAAACCAAAGGATAAAACTATGCAGCATCATTTCACACTCATATAACAGACCCTCTTCAGGGTTGACTCATTTGAGTACATATCTCCTTAAATGCAAATTGGCAAATTCTCCTTCTCCATGCAAGTAAGCATCGCCACCATGGAAACCAGCATGAAATATTATAGCTATAGGACGACAAACCCTTCAACCTCTAGCCACCTGTAGCCCTACACCTTTGGCCCACACTGTCACACACAAACAACTGTGTATGACATACAAATGGAAAGCTTTTACCAAATGGCGCACTGCTTCCTTGACTTATGTGACTACAATACACGACATGCTTGTACCTCATCTCATACTTTTGCAGTGTTGACTGCCAAACAGTACACAAAAGAGCTATGGATAGATGGAAATAAATACTAAATACTCTAAACTAATTCACTTTAACATAAGGATTACTTGTGGTTTTCTGATAGGCAAGTTCTGGACATTACTATGATTACCAGATATTCCTATCCTTAAAATGATACAATAAGCAAACGCAAGAAACAACATAACAATGCATAATCTGTTCTTTGTCAAACAGCTGGCACTGCATCTGTACTGAGGTGAAGTCTATATGTCCTCAATAGTTGAGTATAGTTAGAGATGCGGTCCAATGCTAAATGGTGAGCAAATCCATTAAAGCTTTTGCTTTTAGTTGATGGGACATCAAATAATAGAATTAATTCAGTTTAATTTTTGCATTGGACAAGCTGTGAGCAGTACAATGGCTTAAGACCTGCTGACTGTTGGTGAAAGTTTTCTTATTTGACTTGCTGACTATCACGAGGGATGTGTGTAATGCTAGTTGGGGAGTTTTCTGGACATTGGGTTTGCTACTGGACATAATGTAGAATTTCTAATATTCTTAAAGTCTAAAAGTGAGGAGGAAAGCCAATCAGCATCATATTATACATGTATGATATGTCAAAGGTAATTTTCCATAATATGCTTCATTAAAAGAGGACCTTGCTTTCAAAGTCGTCAATTAGGATCGTTTTGGGGCACATTTTTCTCTGTGCACTTTATTCTCATAATTATATCTAATGCTGTGTTCATGTTAAGTGTCAGCAGATACAGTATGACTCATCCATGCTGCTCCCTCCCCCTGACCCATCCGTTAATCCCCCCTCCGCCAACCCACGGATGGCCGCTGCACGCATACTGGAGCCTTTCTTCTCTCTGGACAGCCGATGATCCTTTTATCCCCTCTTTTTTTCATGCAGCAATTTCGGTTCCACCTTTCCTGCAGCCACCAGCCCCCACAGCAACAAACAAACAAACAAACAAACCGCCCCCACAGAGTGTCCCCGTCTGGACTTGCACCCTCCCTTCCCCACTGCTGGTTACAGATGTTACACAACTGGTTAAAGCATCACAACAAACAAAAGTGCGAGTGGGGAGGGACATGAATGAACGCGTTAAAGCAATAACAGAGTGGCTTTGAGGAAAAGGTCAATTTACTCCCTCACGCACACAATACACACAGAGAAAAACAACAACACACACATGACGTCACTGGACGCGCACCACAGCCCACCAAACGCCGGGTACAAACTATTTATAGCCCGGATGGAAGTTGTCTGATGTGGACACGCGTGCCTGTCCACTTCTCCAACGGCGGTGACGTAGGAGGCGCGGGCACGCCGGGATAAATCGTGACCGTGCGTGATGACGGCGGTGAAAGGTGGCCTGTGATTGTAATCAAAGATCCAGTTAGTACGAAAGATAGTTCACGCACTGTGGCAGTCCCGTTGTCTTAATTCAGCTTGTTGTCAAAAATAGACAAAAAGACAAACCGAATCCAGAAATCAATATAAATAATGACTATTATAATATCATTGTGAAATTAAATGTATAAATGTTAATAAACAGCAGATATATTTATCAAAAAGCAAAACAAAACAGACAGATGCAGTTCACGTTCGCCGAAGCTAGACAAACGAGGAAGTACATCCGGGGCAAACCTCTCGCCTCGGCGTAAAACGACCAAAACAAACATCTCTGACAGAGAAAGCGGTTTGTGGGATGCTGTTTTCTGTCTTTTTATTACCTTTCTGAATATTTTTTTCCCAGTAAAAAAAAGCTTCGTCATGTCGAAAATGGAGAGTATCCTTCCCTATGTGTTCCACAGATGCATCTGCTCGGCAGCATTTCAACTGGGTATTATTATTATTGGATGAGCACTAGCTAAACCTCAACGGTGCACATAACTCCTGCACGTTTATTCAGAGATAAAGATTAATGTCACAGCGGATTCTTCTTGTTAAATCATTTGGATTGCAATCACAACGCTTGCATTTGCTGTTTGTATTATAGATGCATCAATATACGCTTGCAATTTATATTTCAATTTGACTGTCCTGTTACACACACACACACACACACACTCTTCCTTAACCAGCCTAACAGAACACCTGTTCAACCTGAAGTTTGCAGCCAAGGAGCTTCAGCGCAACTCCAAGAAATGTGACAAGGAGGAGAAGGCAGAGAAAAGCAAAGTCAAGCAGGTTGGCTTCTTAACTTAAGATCAACATTTCATTAGTTATGATGTACTGTACAAGCCCCACCCCCAATGTGTACATGGTTTCCTCAAGAACTAAAAACACTTCCCTTGCTCCTTGTTAGTTGGGATTGGCTCCAGCAACCCGCGATCCTACACAGGAGTAATCGAAATGGAAGAGGGATGCATTTGAATTTGAATGATTAGCAAAGTCTATCTATAGCCTGAAATGCATGCAATTGTTCCACATAAGGTTTTGCAATGAAATGTAAATTAGAATGATTTCTTAATGATAAATAAAATGTATTCGGTTGGCCTTCTTTCTTCATTTTCATCATGATTCCCTCTAATCTGGTGTAAAAACTGCGGCACCCCTTTTAGAGGGAGCAGTTGAAATGAAATCCCTCCCAACCTCCTTATTTCTTTTGTTGTCGCACCTTGTTCAAGCAGCCTCTGGGGGATGTCTTCCTCACACTTTAAAAGCTCCTGTTGAGCTATAATCACAGCAGATTACTGTTCCTTTGATTCTCAGGCAATCCAGAAGGGTAACATGGAGGCAGCCAGGATCCACGCAGAGAATGCCATCCGTCAGAAACACCAGTCTATTAACTTCCTGAGGATGAGCGCCCGTGTGGATGCTGTGGCGTCCAGGGTGCAGACTGCTGTCACGATGAACCAGGTCAGGGATGACAATCATGTTCTCAGCTTCTTGCACAGCAGGCATAGAGTGACAAGTAGAATCAGATAAGATACACTTAATTTTTCCTACCTTGAGGTAATTTCCATCATTGCAGCAGCACAAAAGGAGGTAAGACACATACAGTACGATGTAGGTCAAAAAACAATAATGATATTAAGATTACATGACTGAAGCTTTATCATGGTGTCCTGCAGGTGATGATAATCATTGTCAAACACATATGACAACTTAGACATCATTCTCCTCTCACCTAAAACCCACCAGTTGCACATGAGACAAGCTGGTGATTAATGATTTGTTTGGAGATCTTCTTCCTGTCAGATATTGAAACAGTGTAATGTAGTCGAGGGTAGTTGTCTTCCAGTATAAGGTGTTATACCAGATAAACATTTGAGTTTGCAAAGTTTTTTTTTGATAACTTCCTGTATTATGTTTCGTCTGTTTTGGAAACGCATCCAAAAGTTACAGAGCCATCAAAAATGTTTTACCTCTGAAATGTGACGGTGTAAATTTGTTGTGTTCTTTGTCTCCAACATATTTCTGGATAAATGTAATACAAAACCCACAATGTTAGATGAAGGTGCATGCTCTGTATTGGAGAAATCAGAAAACATGATTATCACACAGCTTCCAGGTCTTGTCCAAATGATGAAGAGCAGGAGGTAGATGATGGACCTTTGTCTCATTATAGGCTCATGAGAGGGCAGAGTGGCTCCTAGTTTAAACACACCAAGTCTCTGCTATCCAGATTTTAAGGCAAAGAAAAATAGTAAGTTGTGTTTTACAAGTAAAAACACTGCCATACTCTAAAGTATAATATTATTTTATCATTGTGATTTAGACATGATGTACCTCTGTAAACTGTGATGAAATATGATATAATGTCTCAATATCTAGTTAGTTAACACAATAAATCAATTATGTCATAAATAAATTGAGACATTGGTTGTCCACCACTTTCTTTGTTCTGCCAGGCACAATTACATTTAATGTGAAAATAATGTTCTTTACATGCAATTGTAGTGTTGCTTTATCTAACAGTGAAATGTACTCTGCTGTTTCACTAGTGTATCGCTTTTGTTCCAGCTTCTTCAAATCGAATATATATATTTTGTTAGTACACAAGCTAGCAATAAGTGCCTCAAATGTTTGTAAATCAAACATTCACACAAGGTAAGAATGAATTTCCTTCTGACTGTGTTCATAATGCAAGTAGTTATAGTGGCTCACGGAAACAGTTTGTAGCTGTTATCACTCTTCCTCACTGCTGTTTCAATTAATAGAAATGACAACAAAAAGATGTATATGAGTTGAAGGACTGAAATGTGCAGTAACGTACAAATAGTAAGGACAAAAACATTTTGCAGAGAAATTTTTAGCGCTTAGCGGCAGCACTATTTGTGTTTTCACAATTTTTTGTTTTTTTTTACACATTTTATAATTTTTTTTACCCCCCAAAATTAGTGTTTGATTAACTTTTGAACAAAAATTTGAGGTTGTGGTGTTTTATATCTGTATGGTCACGACTGAATCAAGTTTGTTTTTCTGGTGCCAAGTAAAGTTGAAATCTAGCACCTGCCATGATAAATATCATGTCTTATTTTAGACATGGATATACTTAGCATATAATTTAGACGGCATGCAGCTTTTGGCGTGCATATGCTGGAAAGTGCCTCTTATTTCATAAGGTAAAGAGCTGCAAAGAAGGAGGCACTTAGAAGTCATCTATAAAGGCGAAGCAGACATGCAAACAAAAAGACACCAATTATGTAATGTCATTAGATGTGCTTCAGACTTGATGCCATTACCTGCGCGCTCTTTTGAGGGTGACATCTTCTTTTAAGGTGCTTTAATCCTCATTTGCTACAGGAAAAGCACCATTTCATAGAACAGTCCTTGATAGCGTATAGAAACTGTGGGAGAGAGTGAGGTTGTGTTGCCCAGCACCTCTCTCTATGTTGCTGGCAGTCTCATGAAACATTAACACTCCGACATTAATAATAAACCCATTTATTTAACTAATGGTAGGTCGGTTTTGACAAGATTAATCCTTTAACAGCCTCTTCTCTGAACCGCTTGGCATGGAAGCATCTTCGTATGTAAAAAAAAATATTAAAGTGACACCTAGTGGAAAAATGGGGGTATTACATGTCAGGCTTTTGACAGTCATCAGCCATTTCACTGGTTCCTGCTTTATGAGAAAAAAAAACAAGAGACTTTGTTTTATGTTTTTACTTTTTTTTTCCACAGGTGTCTAAATCTATGTCGGGAGTGGTGAAGTCCATGGATGCCACGCTGAAAAGCATGAACCTGGAGAAGGTAAGAGGATGACATAAATGAAACGTGTATATACCTCACTGCCTTGATCTCCCTGCACAGATCTCCACGCTGATGGACAAGTTTGAAAACCAGTTTGAGACGCTTGATGTGCAGACGGCTCAGATGGAGGACACGATGAGCAACACCACCACTCTAACGACGCCTCAGGTCTGCCTTTGACGCCGCAGCTCATTTTGCTGCTTGTCTAATAACAATTCAGGTCTTGTTTTTCTTTTTTTTTAACCACTGAATGTTTCTCATTGCCTGTGTGCGTAGAATGAAGTGGATGGTCTGCTCCATGAGATGGCTGATGAAGCAGGGTGAGACATACTAAGCACTCATGAATAATAGCGATTGCAATGTTATTAATCTGGCATACTTTGTAAATGGCTGCCTGTAACATAAAAAGACCCTGAAGATCCAGAAGTTGTTATGCAATGCCGTTCGTTTAGACTCCAGCAGAAACTCTGATGAAGCTGTTCCCGTGTGTGTGTGTTATCCTCCTCATTATATTCAGGTTGGATCTGAACCTGGAGCTTCCTCCAGGCCAGACGTCCTCACTGGCTTCATCTGTGGCGTCGACGGAGCAGGTGAGACACTCCTGGGAGTCAGAAGTGGTTCCATTAACAGATCAGTTGAGGAGTATTTCCATTGGCTGTTGTGATTCATTCAGACTAACTAAGGTTTGTTTCATATATAGAAAATACTTTTTTCTTAAAAACCCTGGTTTCTGAACCCTTTGTCTTTTTCTTATATTCTTGAGATGTTAGTTTTGCACTTTGCACAGAGAGACAGACAATCTCACACACACTCTTGCCTATGTACAATTATCGCAAAATAACCTCAAATGCGTGTTTTTAGATCGTTAGAGGAAACTTGAGTAAACCCACACACGTTCAGAAAGCTCCACAAGCTCAGACTTAAACTGGAGATATTCTCCCCATGAGGCCAGAGTTCTTACCACAGTTCCACTAAACTAATAGAATTTAATGTGACATTTGACAGGCTCATCCTCGACACAGCCGAAAAGTAGCTGCAAAGCATCACAAGTACATCAAACTTCTGAAACTGACTCATCCTGGAAGGATTCTCCACCATTCTCACATTCAATATTTAGTAATCCTAATATAAAAGCAAGAGATCTCTCACGATGTTTCACTTTTACTCCTCACATTTTACATTGCAATGCTTAACAATCTGGATATCTTCCTACGTCAGGAAGCCAAAATATTTTGTGAACTTCATTCAGAGTTCACCATGATGCTTCCCACACTGATGTCTTTTCTTTGTGTGTGTCCTTCTCAGGATGAGCTTTCTCAGCGTCTGTCCAGGCTGCGAGGCCAGGTGTCGTAACGAGGGAAAGGAAGGAGGCACAGCGAGGGAAAAGAATGAGAGCAAAAAATGATTGATCAATAAAAACTTAAAAAAAAAACAACAAAAAAAAAACTGCAATGTGCCTGTAAGCTTTGTGCCCTCTGCTGTGTTCTCCACTTACAGTGAAATACTAGAGACGCTTGTTTCCCGACACAGAAGACATGTTTACAGTGCTGCTTCCAGCTGCATCCCTTCATTCTGATGTTTTTCTTTTGCACTCACACTGACTGTGTTTGTATTTGTTTACCCGCTCAGCAACACTGCACTGCTGTGTTTGATTCAAACGCTCACAGATGATGACATTTTTTTTTGCAATTTTTCAAGAAATGTATTGTTTACAGCTATTACCTCATTTTGAACGTATTATGCACTATGTAAAATGCAGAGCTATTTATTTATATATATTTATATATTTTATTTTTCTGTGTATCGATTGGCCGGGTAAATAACGCTAATTGAAAGCTGTTAATGTAAATGTTTTGGCAGCATGGGTGCAGACGCTGAGTCTTCTAGTTTCCTGAACTTACCGTTTGTGTTTCGCTTCCACTTGTGGCTGATTGGTTGTCAAAGATATACTTGATTTGTTTTTACCAGCTGAGCACTTCCCTTATATTAATGTAGCTGCAACTATTCTGGAATCCTACTGTACACTGTACACTTACACACATGCGCGACTGAAAAGTGATTAAAAGTTCTGGACACACCTCAGAGAGAGTCTTTTTTTTTTTTTGTGAAATGTTGGAAGATCGATATTTTCTTGCGTGTTGTGCCTGTGTACTGTATATGTCGAGGCCCAGATTGGAATCCGGAACGAATGGAATTCCAATCACGTATATCCAAATCAAACACACCTATCAAATAAACTTTTCTGAAAAATGGAAGGAAAACATTTTTTAATCTTATTTAATGTGACCCCTTACTCAATATTTAATCATCACATTTTATAATTATCCGACTATTACTATTATATGACTATTACTCACAATAATAAAATTGTTTAGTGCTGGTTTGTCTTATCTTTTCCTTTATTTGCAAATTATTTTCCATTTGTACATTATTGATTTGTCACACAGTATTATTGTTAATAATTAACAATTAATTTGTTAATTATTTGATGAACATTAATTAATTAATGTTCATCAACTGTTCTCTAATCAAATCAAATTATGTTTTTTGGGGATGGCTGTTGTCGTCTTCAAGTTCAACATGAAATTTCAATCTGGCCCGTATCAGGGCAGATTCCAATGCAAGCCTAAATTCTTTTGTATTCTTTTTATTGTTGCTTTGATAGTTTTGTGTTGTAATTTATATTCCCTTATGTGTATTATTGTTTATATTACTATTGCTTCATTTGCATTTCTGT
>OMNM01002793.1:0-10408 GCA_900302745.1 Parablennius parvicornis | reverse complement strand
AGCAATTGTTGAGGGAGGGGAAGGAGCCACTAAAGCCTCGGTACCACCACACAGTACATGTTGGAGCGGGGCGGGCCGGGACAGTAAGGTAAGGGAAAGCATACCCAGACTCAACTCTGTTGGTGATGATGGTCGTCGCTACCAATCAGCGGACGGCTGCATTGTCAGTCCTCCTTATGTGACTCCTTCCTCAGTGCAAGGTACCTCAATGGAGGTTGATACCGGTGGTTATGATCTTTTCCAAACCATCCACAACTTTTGTCAGTGGGGCCTCATGAAAACCCACCCCGTTCCGTCACGGCCCAAATAGTGCGGTGGGACCACGACTTAAAGGACAAAATTGCCACATATGGCTCCAGAGTCACAATTTTGCAGACCTTTGTTCAATTGTATAGTAAATATGAGGAACAAATACATCATTTTGATGGATTAGTTGGTAATGTTGCACAGTGTTGTATTGTTTAACATTCATCTCGGAGTGGAAAAATTTTATTTGAAGCTGGAAGTGTGGACTTCTCGAGGACTTATCTGCAAGTCCTTATTTTCGTGTGTGTGTGTGTGTGTGTGTGTGTCTTCTTACAGCACTCCCATTTCGTGCTGCAGTACAAAGACATGCGTGTCAGTTGAATTAGTGATTCAAGAGTGTTTGGTGTGTGTGAAGGACTGACACTGTCACACTACCAGTCCAACAAAGCCAGCACAAGAAGACAGACAACAACACACATGTTCACCACCAACTAAAAGCAGCGCAGGGTCACCGATCTGCCTTAGTTGACAAAACAAATATTTGTCAGTTGAGTCACATAGTAAAGTTCCTATTTTATGACACAGAAGGACAACTGCAGAATTACTTATTGCTTGATGAAATATCAAACTGGGATAGAAAAAAAACACTACGTTTCAATCTTAGGGGAGTGGGATTGTAGGGCCAAATCACCCCGGACAGGCTGTAACTACAGACAGAGGGATAGAAACAGCTCAGTTTCACCTCTCAGCAGTGAGTTTATGACCAAGGAGAGGCAGAACCACAGGTTCCTATCAAACTTGGCGGTGTGGTTGCATCAAGAAATTTGAACCCAGAAATGCTCTCTTTGATACAAAGCGGGTCTGGTCAGGACACTGACATTGCTCTGTCCTGCAGTCATTCGCTGTTATTGTAATGCCAACTCTATTTCCACAAGTAATACAACTACTCTTTTTCACAGGTTTTGACATAATTGAGTGTTTTCACACAAACACCAATGCACACATACAACCGTGCCAATCGTGAAGCTGTGAATAGAAAACACAGCGTTTGCTCTCTGACAATCAGTTCCTGGAAACAATTAAAGCTAATGGCCTTGTTAATCGGAGTAATCGCAGGCACCACTCACTTCAGCTATTCTAGATTTATTTTTGTTTAACCTTTCCATCTCTCTTCCTTTCCACCTGTGCCCTCATCATAATGGAACATTATGATTTTGAAACCTGATTATTATAATCACATGAAAAGGTTAACGATGGACGGAGTGACCGGATTGGCGCTCACTCCAGGATACACACACAATAACAAAACACACAGGGGCACACAACACAAAGGAAAAGGATTTTATTATATTTTGATTGATTTAATTTTCAAAAATGTTGCTTACCAAAGCATTGATTGTAGTAGGCGTTTCAGTGAAATTGTTTGTCATTTGCTGTGCACCATTTTCAAGATGCAAACCATTGAAACAGCTTCTGTAAACCTACCGCCTCTTATTTGAGATGGAAAACCGCTTTTATTGACGTGACTCACAAAATGTATATAATGTCTTTGGAGATACAGTCTTTCTGTTTTAACACATTTATATATTAACACTATCTGAACATTCAGATTTTAGTACAGCTACATTGTTTATTGGAAATAACCTAAACAAGTCAAAACATATTCCAATAATTTATATCTTTGAGGCTTTTTTTTTTAGTAAGATATTAATGCAGTGCCATCACATTTTCCAGCATTTCAACACCTACAGCCCATAATGGTCAATACTGATGGACCATCTTTTCAAATATGCCATTGAACAGGACTAAGTGCAGCATTTGCAGAAAACGACAGCTGGTAAATTGATTTATTATTTTGTTTTCTCTTAAGTATAATTGCCAAACCATGAAGAACCATTGCATTCTAATTATCTCTTCTTATCTACATAATGAGCGGGCACTCTTGCAATGCCCAAAACATTTCTGAGCAACATAACATGTCCAAATTAAACACTTGATATATAAAGTTGAAGAGTTGAAAACAGTACTCACTTCAAACTGCAATCTTAAAATTCACTGTCTGATAATACTATTCTACACTGTTCTGTGTATTAATCCCTTGTGTTTCCACAAACATTTTTTACCATAAAAAATGTGATCTATATTTGAACATTCAAACAGGCATTTGATGGGGCACTTCCCCCGATCAGTTGTGTCTCATTGGTGTTCATATCAAACATGGCCAGTTTGTCAAATATTGAGGTTGAACCACACACACAGCTTATCAGTTCATTCTGTTTATAGAAATATCTTCTGTATTGATTTCAACTGTAGCAGCAGGCACAACCCTGATTTGAAAGACAAAGAGGCTGATGCCAAATTACAAGTTGTTGGAGCTTTAAAAAGAGAAACTGGCTCAAAGTGTGCCAAGCAAATGTAAAATTCCAAAGGTTTTAAACGACTTTTTTTGTTGTTATATGGCAGCAAATCATAAAGAGCTTCCATAACAATGTTACCAAATATAAAACAAATGACTATGAACTTTTGCATCTCTCTGTCTGCTGAGGTTGGCTGGAGGATGTGATGAAAGGTGGATGGAAGTAGTGCACTAAATGATGTAGGAGGACTTGATGCCGGCTGGTGAGAGGTGCAGGACGGCAGGGGAGGTGGTGCTGCCAGCTTAGAACTGTACTGTACTGTAGTAGGTGTTGCTGGTGGTGACAGATTGTGTTTCTGCTGTGCTGCTGGGACAATGCCTGAAGGTTTGAGCTTGACACAGCCAGTGGGCTTGTTTGAGCCAAATCCGTG
Organism: Parablennius parvicornis; assembly: GCA_900302745.1. Lineage (NCBI taxonomy): Eukaryota > Metazoa > Chordata > Actinopteri > Blenniiformes > Blenniidae > Parablennius > Parablennius parvicornis. The sequence goes on along the minus strand of OMNM01002793.1, from coordinate 7,375 downwards.
CCAGCGGCCACTTTCCAATAATATAATAGATATCCAATACCTATAACAATATGAGAGCGAAACAAAACACTTCCTCAGGTGACACCCAGTTGGCGTTTTACATACAGTACAGCACAGCACACTGTAACTGAATAGGATCACTTAGTAATATTTAATGGTTCCAACAAGAAATCACTATACAATCACTGTTTTGGAAAAATCATTGGCAACCTGAAGAGAAGTTTAATTCCAACACTCTTATCTCTTCCTCCCTATCAGGATATCTCTCCATGTCGAAACCCCAGTCTTCCTCCTCCTCAGTCTCTCACTTTGGGCCCTCTTGGCAGTTGATTAGCATCTGTCCACCTTAATCTTCCTCACATAGCCAAGAAATAGCATTCTTACTTAATTTTAGTCTGTTTAATCTTGCAGAGGGGAAAACAAATACTGACAAATGACACTCATATAATCAACTAACTATCCATCCATCCATCTTCTATAAAGCTTTATCCCCCTAGGGTTGCAGGGATCTAGATCTGATCCCAGCTGATTATTGGCAAAGGCGGGATAGACCATAAGCAGGTCGACAGTCCATCACAGGGCAAACACAAGAATATTAACAATCACACACATTCAAATCTCTGAGCAAATAACCCAAGATGCATCTTTTTACTGTGTAGGAAACCAGAGTGTACAGAGCTAACTCACAGCCACTCAGGGAAACATGCAAACTTGAGACATATAAACCCCTCAAGCCTGACCTTATTAAGTCCATACTGTTCAATCATCCATTATAAAATCCATACTGTACAATCCATACTGATGCAAGGCATAATAATTAGACAACCAACTAGCTCTGCTTTGAATATATCATCTGACAAGACCGCATCATTAGGATCATTGGGCGAGGCGAGGGAAATCTATTTATAGAGGAGCCTTTAGACTCAAGGCAATTCACACGATATGTGGAGTTTATGCATGTAAGATATAAATATATAATATGGACCAGGTTGAATTGAACAAATTGCTTCCTAAAAGCCCAACAACAGTATGCCCTATGTAGGGTATGATGATAGAAATGATTGAGCAGAGGTGGCCTAGATTTTTGAGAGCAGATTTGAGATCAGATGTTCACAGGTTAGAATTCCACAGCTGACAGGTTACCATGTGGATCCTTCAGAAAGTCCCTTCATGGCTTCTTCTTTCTATCTGAAAACCACCATTTGCTTGATCGAAGCGATGCAAAATGAGTCTTGATTTCTTTGCTAATATTTAATCATTCGGTGTGTGCTGGTTATTAAGGGTGTAAATGCATTTGGTCCTAATTTGTGTGCCATGAGGCCCAGGCATCAGTGGTCATTGGCTGAAGGCATACAGTCGAAGGAGGAAACATGGCAACATCAACAGGGAACTTAATTAAAATTCAAAATTAACATGGAGAACAAATGGATGACCAGGTGCTTGGACTCTGCAATTAAATTATCGTTTCTTACTGGCAACAGATGTACTGAAGGTCAAGGCTGTGCCATAATTATAGGACATTACATGCTATATTGTCACTGAGGATTTTTGAGTAACAAAGGTCTCTCATTGAAAGGTTAAATATCTTTGTGGTACACATCCTGTTTAACAAGCATGATAAAAAAGGCTCATCTAATTAGGAGACTGAAACATCAGCTGCTAAACATGATAGAAATGTGGTGCTGTTGAGACAATCACTGTGAAATACCAGACAATTCAATCATTAACAAATAAAATAGCTTTTTAAAGATCAATTTGCGTTTTCAGTTCAATTACGTTACGTGGAAAAGGTTTCAGATAAGTCTTATTTTCTGTGTAGTTTAACTATGTTTGAGAAATGGAGGATTGGATATGTTGGACTGGCAGAGTTAAAACATGCAAGACTGATTAGGAAGAACACATTGAGCACATTTCTTAATATCTGTACGAATTGGGTAACTGTTAATATGAATTTCACTAACCCCTGGGTGATCTTTCCATTTTTACACCGTGTCTTTTTTAAAAAAAAGGACACAAAATCCAAATACTTACTGTATGTAACAAATTATCTCAATGTTCACAGCCAGCAGCGACCTCTCAAGCCCCATCTAGTTTATATGATCATATATACACACAAAAAGTGAGGACATTGTTGGTTGGTAGCTCATCTTGTTGAAACTGAGTGAGTTGGTGCAGGGTCTATAAGAAACCACCTGCTTGAGAGTGGAAAAAGAACAGAATCACCTTGAAGCAGTTGTGAACTCAACTCAACATTGAACGCATTGTGGGATCAACTTCAACCTGCTCTCTCTACCAAGGTGACCAACACAACCATGTTGGCTGGCTTGTGATAAATACTGGTTTAAGCCATCCAACAGAAGTGTGTGAGCAGGCTGGAGACCACTATGATGAGGAGGTGCCAGGCTGTTGAGGCTGTGCGTGCTTCTCCCACATGCTACTGAGGCTCCTGTTTATTAAATGAATGAATTGGTGCTTTGCCGATATGTTGTCTCTCTTAATCATCCAATCCACCATACAACACCAATCCTGAGTCAAGAGCAAAGAGAAACAGAAATAGAAAAGATTTGGTAAATTCATTTAATCCCACAAAAGCTTGTTCCATACAAACAAACTATTTAAAAGGAAAATAATCAACCTTTGTTGTTAGAATAAAGAAATATCAAGCGAACACAAATGTTTTGCCTTTTGTGATTAATTCACTTATTCTATTCTTTAGTTTTACTACATAGCTTAAGGTGAATAAACTTTTAAATAAAAGCTTGCATTCACTAATGTTTTGACAATTTATTGTTGTTTCTATCTTAAAAACTGTGTGTCTATCTTTGCCTAAGACAACAAGTTAATAGCATATTACATTTTTTTCTCTTGTGCTTTATTTCCTGACGTCGGCATATAACTGTGTCTAAATATATACTTACAAAACCTGCAAAGCGAGCTTTTTAAATTCTTACTAACATAAAGGCTGAGAGCAGATGATCAGTAATGGTATGAAGGAGGGCGCAGAAATGAATTAGCTCTCTCTATGGCTCTCATTTGAAATGTGTGTTTGTAGATGAGTCACCTGATACGTTGAAGGCTCATCTGGTTGTTTTACCTTCAATGTCACGCCCCTCAGCAGCTCACCAGGAAAGAGACAGGAAATAAAACAAATAGGTTCTGCTCTGCTGGAGGTAATTATGTGAAATTTAAAAATAAACCTTCCTGCTGAAGTCGAGCTCTGTTTAAAAGACTTAAACGAGCCTTCGGCTGGCACAAAGCAAATAATTTATGGGTTAGATCAGGTTGAAGGTGAGCTCGATAGCTTGGTCTCGATTTACATGATAATTCTCAAACACAAGGTCTCCATTTTGTATTTTTGGTCCAGTCTCAGTGAACAATGGCTGGTAATTAAATGGTGATAGGTCTGTCCTCTTTTGTCAACTTGATTCCACCCGTGCACGTGGCCGTAGATACAAAGTAGGAGTGCACGCAAGGAGCACGTCTGAAATTTGATCAAGCATTCTCATGCTAGGAAGTGACCTCCCACAGATCAATATCAAGGACTTCAACCTTATTACAAAAGCCCACTCAATTACCCGTGGACGGAGAAAAAAAATGGACACCTTACTTCACCATGAGACCTTCGTGGAAACAGTGATTCATAATTCACTGCGACCGATCAAATCTGCGATCAATTAGGTTCACAGTGATTATGGGAAAATGAGTGTTACTTCCTTCAGCACAGAATCAGGCAACAACAACTGGTTATGAGTGAATTACAACTTGTCAGAAAGGGGCATTAGTGGTAAAGATTGCCACAGTTTAAAAATTCATGAAGAAGTGGAAAGGCTATGAATGGCGCATAGCGTGCGTAAACAGTATGATTGATGATTGCTTTATGACAAGCTAAATATAGACCGAACTTACTCTTTGTCCCAAGTGCGTACTGTATCAACATCATTTATTAAAGTCTACAAAAAATTCAGACACAGTGGCTGCAGAACAAAAAAAAGGCTTTCTGGTGGCTCAGAAGACATGAAATCACCTGGTGTGAGTGGGAATAACACAATTGAACAAACACTGAGTGGGATTATTAATCCTGGGAAAACATCTGTTCTTAGAGAAGGATTGAGCAAAAGCTGCTGCTGAGTCATTCTCTCGTTTGGTGTCCCTCCTCACCACCTCATCAAACATCAACACCCCTTTCCCCTGATACAGCATCTTTTTTTCCCTCTTTGCCCCTTTGGTTGTTTTCATTTTTCAGTCCCATCTGATATGACCAGGTAATGTCCGTTAGTGTTTCAGTAAATACTTGCTGGGTATACAATATCACTGCTGCCATGGGAAAGGAACTAGATGAAACCTTGCTGACCTTTTCCTTTTCTGACTATGATAACATTATTTTTGTTTTGTTTGGGTGTTTATAATTGCAAAAGTAGTTATTATCAACTATCAAAAAAGACCTTTCTGCAGAGCTTTCTGTGGTCAAACTGTTAATTCCCACTGAAATACATTGTTGAAAATATACAAAATATGTGGACATCCTATAGTTTATTACGTTTTGGACTAGAGTATGGCACCAAGTACTTTAGACCTGATATGATTTGTTAGCTGATGACATGAATGTATTGTACAATGTGTGTTGCTTCGTATTATTGCATATTATTGATAGGAGAGACATTATTAAAAGGCTGTAAATCTCACATTGAATAGTTTGGGCTGTACTTTTGAGTTGGAAAACATCAAAATAAGTGTTCGAAGTGTTCAAAGCATTTCCAGATATTGGATGAGATGAAAAGAGACTGGAACGGGAAACTTGTGTCAACAAGAGAGGAAAGTGTGTTCACAGGGTTCACAGTGGTAAAGGACAGAGTACAAACATGGAATATGGCAGTGAGAGTGCTCGCATTGGCTTCGGCGTTGAAGAAGTCTCTCTTAGATAGTTCGCATGAATCAGGAGTGTAACATGGACTAAATCGTTCTTAATTTCATCCAAAAGCATTTTCCCCATTTACCGATCTTAAATACCTCAGACTCTATGGTTAGATTTAACCTTGAGGACTTTATGTATCTATGGGGTTTGCACAATCGACAGTTGACAAGCTACAAAACTGCCTTAGGTTGTGTCATTGAGTGATTAAATGTCACTAAAAACTAGTTGTCTTTTTTCTCCATGTGGCTATTTCCACTAACCATATTCCTACAGGCCAGTTCTCTTTTCTTTAAATCTGTTGGAATGCTTGAAACTTAAATACCCTTTAGGGAACTAAGGGACAAAAATGTACACAGTGGTACAGTACTCATTACACACAATATAACATACCGAAGAAAAAATCATCTTCAAATGTCTTCAGGATATTGAAATAAAGAAGAGTTGACAATTCCCTCATACACCTGCATCTGATGTGGTCACTTGACATTGAGTGACGATGACAGTTATTCATAGATAACCTGCTGTTGAATGCCTCAATTACAAACCCTGCAGACATCTGGTACTGTCACAATTCCTGCCAGTGTAGGTTATTATGAAGGAGTATGCCATATTTATTTTGCTAACTTAGTTTGCTTATATGTGTCTGGAGTACAAAACTTTTGCAATATTGTAGAAACTCATATTTTCACAAGTGCCAGAAAGACCAACGACTGTATGTATAGCTGAACGTTGGTTGGTAACCCAACCTTCACCCCCTGACCTTCGTCCATCTTCAGGGACCGTGGCAGTCCGCTGAAGCAATTTAGCATTTTCAAGTATCATATCAGAGTGAGAAAATTGTGAAACTGTGTTTGGTGAAGAAACACTTTGACTGACTGAGTGATGCTTTTCTATCAGCAGTATGTGCTCAGTCTGGTGGAAAGACTGCAGACTGCTGAATGAAAATACTCACAGCACACACTGTTGTTTAGATAGGCTGGCCCTTCACCGCCTCCCCTCCACTCTCCTCACTTCTCTCCTCTCCTTGCTGGAGGTGGCTGAGTGCTCCTAATCAGCAATCATTTGAAAGGTCATGTAGGAGATGCCTGTGGGAGAGGCTGCAGGCTGCAAGCTAACAGTTTGTCTCAGTCAACCGGCGCACCGAGCTGGCACTTACTGAGCTGTCATTTAACCAAACTGGCGCCGGACCCCCCTTCTCTCCTCACTCTAATATTTTTTTATACAACCCTCATGACTTTGTCATAGCTGCCTTTAAAGTTTTAATATAAATTAAGAATGGTAGACTCTCACTCTCATTTTGTAATCACAACCGGTATTATCAGAGGTCGTTTAGTGCATGTCAATTTATGAAAAGAACAACAGAAATTATACATTCACTGATGATGGATTCACATTGGCTGTGTCAATTTTAGGGTCTGTGCTTTGTAGAGTTTCACCGTCACTTCCTGCTGTGATGTTTTAATAGAACAAGTACAGTCATTGTTAAAATCGGTGAGTCATTGTCCTATTTATAATAGTTGTGGGTCATAATGTGAAAATGGGGTTCCAGTTAAAATGCTCTGAAGTTATCTGCCATTTAGACTACATAATAGCCTTAATAGCAGATATATTCTATTAAAAGATGAGTTGGCATGCATGAAGCAGGAAATATCAAATTTCACACTAGATAAAAGCCACCTGAATGGTTAAAATTGGGATCATTCATGAGAAAGTGGCACATTCTTTGGAGTAGTTTCCAAAAACTCATCTGACATCACACAACATGGTGAAAATTCAGGGCTGTATTGGCTCCCTACACAATAATCTAATCCCATCTTTTTATTGCTTGTACACACAGGAATAACTCACAACACATTATCCCATTACTTCAGTGAAATAGCCTGCTGTTTATAACTATGAAGCCTGATAGCAACTGTTGCTGGGTATGTTAACGTTGGCAGCTGTGCAGCACTACAGCTTAAATGAAGTGTGAAAATATATTACACCTTCAGAGCTTCATTTCATCTCCTTGTTTTTTGATATATCTGATGATGAGATTTGTTTCACTTTTGGCTCTGACAGCAGCATTTTATTGTGACGTTTATTGAATGCTGTTACTGGCCACTATGACCTTCACAACTTGTAATAATCCAGTTTCCCAGCAAGTTGGACAGTAGCGCAGGGAAAGTGGAAAAACTTATTGTGCCATCAGGTAAACTTGCCCTTAGCAACACATTTAAAGCTAAGTAATAAGCATGTCTTAGGTTACCAAATTAGTTTGGATAATAACTGTAAAAATATACTCGGCCTGACCTCCTTGTTTGGGCGAGCTGCTTGGCAAATTCACCGTTTTGCTAAGACCAAACAACAAGATCAAACAAACTTAATTAAAAGAAGTTAATTAGAGAGCTTTAAATATGCCTTGAGTAGTTTTCTTAACATTTTGGCCAGAGCTACATTGGCTTTCAGTATTCATGTTAAGAG
>OMNM01002791.1:10671-26979 GCA_900302745.1 Parablennius parvicornis | reverse complement strand
TTGTATGTCTTAACAGTCAAATAATAAGACTATTTCTTTTCCAGGACATCATGGAGGGGGTTAGAGACATGACCCATACACCTGTGTGGTCTATCTCTTCTGGGATACACTAAATTGAGTTATAAATTAATCAAAGATGAAAAATCAGTGATGAAATATTGAGATAAACTCCAGATAAGGGCTGTAAATACATCAAAGCTTCTGTGGAGAAAAAGCCTTAGAAGTTGCATTTTTTAAAAAAAAGCCCAAGCAAACACAAAGTTCTATAATTTTGATTTAGTCCTGAAATTGATATTAGTAGTTATTTATCAGTGCATTATTGACAAAAGATAAAGTGTTACTTTATAACATGCTATTCCCAGTGCCGGACACCACACACTAAAACTTGTAGTTATTGATCTGAGCTAACGTTGGCCAGGATCAAGAGTACACAGTACACATATGAACCCATCACAGACATATTTATATCCATATATTGTAAATTATTACTAGAGAAGGCAATACGATGGTGTCTCTCATAGAAGATATGATGTGAGGTGTAGTGCAAGCCGACTCCTGTTGCATGTTTTCCTTTTGTATTATTCCCTGTGATTAAGTGGCACACCCTGAAGGCGAATAACTGGACTGGCATGAACATGTGTTTGAATGTAGGAAGGAGACTGGAGAAACTGGTAACCCTCCCCCACCCCAAAAAATAAATAAATAAATAAAAATTAAAAAAATTCAGCTACATGCACTTATTACGGTCAGGTGCTGAACATTGAATCAAACTAGATTGATAGACTCTAATGATCATGTTAGAGAGCTAATCATTGGACTACCATTTGGGTTTGGCGGCAGTTATAGTTTAAGTGCCTTCCTCCTTTTCTTCCGTAAAAAAATTCAAGGGCAGTCAAAGGCAACAGTCACAAGGTCACACTCTTCACCTGCTGCATGTTTATTTACTTAACAAGTCAGACTTCTATACGACTCAGTACAAGTGAATCATATTAGACAATATATCTATCATAAAGTGAATTAAAGAAAATAATAAAGTTTCATTTTCGCCCCTGCAGAAGACCTGTGACCAAACAAACTGTATGAAATGCTTCAATAACGTTGAACAAGGTTATATGCTGAAGAATAAAGCAGAATCACAGCTTGACCACACAGAAGGTACAGTTCCTGATAGAAATTGATAAAATATTGTACTATGAACATATTTTTTGAAATCGTTACTGGGTTGCGTTCATCCTATCAGAGCCTATATAATGCACAAAACTTTATTTCTGTTTTCATTTGGACTGATGTTTTGTGAATTTCTGAGACATTACTCAACAATTTATGATAATAATGTATGAACAATATACATTTTCTACGACAATATAAAATATTACAAGATCATTCCTTCTTAGTACCTCTTTTATTTATCTCTAGAGCCTACTCAGTGGCCTTCTTTCTTGGGTTTAAGTATTCAAACTGATGCACAACTCCGTCAGAATCGAAAATTCTAACAATCAAGACTATGATCCCGGCAAGGCAAATGCAGCATGCTGCGTCTGTGACAGTTATTTAAAAAACTTAAAGGTGGCCTTGAGATTAGATGTGTGTGAGATTGGATGGTTGACAAGTTAACAATGTCAGTCACCTTTACTCCTAGAACTTTACGATTCCTATTTGAGTAGTCAATATTAAGGATTGAATGCATACAAAAAGTACCCCACGTAGGACAATTAAAAATAAAAAAATAAATAAAAAAGCACCCTCCTCCAATGCCTGACTTTAATTGGCTCCTGTTCTTTTTCTGACCCTTGTTCTGATTGGTTACATTCCAGTGTGGCCATGCTTGTAGTTATGTGACCATCAATGGTCAATCCAGCTAATTTATAATCATGAAAGAGTTTTAAATGTCAGAAGACAGTCTGTTAATAATTGCATGATATGATTCAACTTTGACTCTCGGGCGGTCTTATCAGAAAGCCCCTTTCATTAACTTATAAAGCGGCTCTTCAGGAGTGGATGGTTGTGATCAGACTAATAAAAAAGTCTATGTAATTTATCACCGCTCTCCACTTCATTCCCACAAGCTGGCTTGCTAGTCTTTCAACACCTGAGTAACTATTATTAATTTGTTGCTCTATTGTTTGTGGAAGATTGTTTGCTTTTAGACATATGTACTGACAAGACCGCTTGGAGTTTTTGTAGTATTTTGTTCCATCATAGTCTTTGAAAAAAAAAAAAAAAAGTCATATTGTGGTTTTATTTTAGACCACAATATTTGTGAAACGAAAATCAGATATTCAGACTGACTTACTGGGGATTCATGACATTTGTAAACATATATGTACAATAACTAATTATACAAAAGCCTACCATATTTTATTGTATGAGGCCATGATAAATACAGTATTATATGGACTTTAAGTTGCACTCAAGTATATGTTGCATTTGTCAAAGACACTTTTGAATGTAAATTCTGTGGTCAAACAGCATCACCAAGTGGTCCAGGATAGTATGTACTGTGATTGTTTACGAGCATGAACCTGTACTTAGGCCAAGCAGACGCAGAGGACCGTACATGTTGTAGATTCAAATCAAAGTTTACTTTAAATAATAAAAAAAAAAAAATACTATATCTTTAGCATTACTTTGTCTGATAATCTTTTTTTCTAACACTTTTGTTTTGCAATTCCTTTTTTTCTCTCTCTCTCCTGCTCCTCCATTGCTGAGCCTTTCACCTTGTTTTGGATGGTCATGTGACATTGGGCAATTTTGTCACCTGGACCTGTTCAAAGAACAAGCTCTCTCACTCATGTTAATTATACTAAAGTATACTAAAGGGTCATTACAGGTCCTGTGTTGTGTTTCCCATATGACTAATCTGGCCTTGTCTTCAGGTTGTTATTATTTCAAAGAATGCTACATCTGCTCATTCCAACCCTTTTTCAAACACACCTTGTCTGCCTGTAGTCACAGTATTAGAGTGTATCTTTTCTTCAAGGTTAAACTTACATGAGCAGGCGTGAACTGTGGGTCTTGTTTCATGCCCAACTTAAATAAAACACAAGGTTTTAGCTGTGATACATTAGCAAAATATGCCTCAGGACTGTGGCAGTTCCACCTTTAAGACTAAATCATACTACAAACTAAAAGGTTCACACACTACTTCTTTATTTCTCTGAGGACAAATTTTTTTCCTCACTTTTATAAATCAATCCACTGATCTTTGCTTATGACTGTGCTGTTTCCTCGCTCTGTCTTGGTGATCTGTCACCTATTAAATTCCTGTTCAACAACAGTCTTTATCTTGTTTCTGGTCTGGGAGAACAGAGGAAATGAGCACATAGTTAAGTCTACTGAACACGATAAGGGCAGAGCAATGTAGGTAATGATCAATTGTACCTCCTGCTGGTGAGTTATATGCCAGCATTGTCAGCTTATGTTGCATCATTAGGATCATATGATCCACATTTTTAGATGATTTCCTATTGAATGGAGGATGTTGAAAAGAGACAAATTTGTTGTTTATAATTATAGTGGAGGAATCACTAACATGTGTCTCATTGCAGCATCTTGTGGCAGCTATAGGAAGCTGAGATCATGTGCTGTTGTGTAATGATTTAAGATGAAACAGGCCATAAAAAAGAAAGACGTCGGTAATAACAAAACAATGTCATGATAAATCACGTGTATAAAAACTGACCTCTTGATACAATGCTGATGGAATCTGTCTTAAGTGAAATGCTGGGGACAGACGTATGCTTTAACAGTAGGACAAAACAATAGTGTCAAAATTGCAAGTAATGTGGTGCAATCTGAAACACATTTTGTCGGTAATTCCTTGTGAATTCAGATGAACAGAGTGAGTTTCTTCATATTTCTATTAATGATTATTTGCTTTATGATTACGTGAATGTCCTTCCACTGTCTAAAGACATACATTTCTAGACTGATTTTATGGCTCTGAATTTCCTGAAAATGTAAAATTGCACATGAATGTCAGCTAGGATCACCCTCAGTTGGATAAAGTAGGTAGAAAAGATATAGCTGCCCTGTTAACTAGTGTTTTCTTACCTGACATTTTTAAGTAATATCAGTTGATTGAGAATATATAACAAAAAGATGAAGAATCAGTGAAGGCACAGAGCTGATTATAAACACATATTCTGAAATATAAAAACTTTTTTGAAGAGGCTTCTCATTCATGAACTTGTTCTGTAACAGATTTCATTTAATTTGGAAACAGTTTGTTCATTTGGCCAGTAGATGGCAGTGAGAGAGTGAAAGGTGATGGAAGCAGAGAACTTAGAACTCCAAAGCACACATGAAAAAGTAACTTTGATTTGTCAGACCCCACTGTTGAAAGTGACGCAGGGTGGAGGCAAAAACTTGAGACCGGGCTGCTTTGTTGTCTCTAAACTACAAAAGCTTGCTGTCATTCATGAAAATAAATAAATAAATAAATAAAAGAATTTCAGAGTTCAACTATTTATGTAAAACTGTCAGTGTGGTTGAGCAGAAGTTGGTTGTTGCAGCAGGATACGAACCTGCTGAGTTCAGCACTCAGTTCCGTGGATAGTTTTGTTTCAACTGTTTCAAAGTAAATCTAACAGTGTCATCACAAGAGAGACCATTGTGTTTGTTCACGACCAGGCTAAGAATACTGTACTCGTCAATGTTTATCCCGCTATCCTGAATGTGTGCAAAGATCAAAACACACCCAACTTTCTGTTCCCCCCCATACACGGTGAAGCAGTGAATCCTCACGAAAAGAAAGTTTTTTTTCATCACAATTGCCAGAAATGCGATAGGGAAGAGACACAGGAAGTGAAGAGACACAGGACGGCAGCCTCATTCGTGGTCAGCCCTCAGATTGCTTATCAGGCACAGACTGGGTTGGGCCTGTGGGCTGGTTTCTCACTGTTTGTTATCCTTGTAACGTTTATCAACACTTATAGACTGTTATTACTCTCAAAGATAATACACGACCTACTTAATGTAAGTCAATTATATTGATTTGTAATTATAACAATACTATATATATACACACAATAATATAATAATACTGTTTGTAAATAAATAGTCTTGTAAAAAGGCAGCAGGAGAGGGGGTCAATACCTCTGCTGCACTGTAGGGGGCAGCAAAGAGCTGTGTACAAAGGAGGTTTCTTTAGCTGGAAGTAAAGATAGAAGCATCCACACATCCATATGTTAAACTTTCATGTGTTTCTAGACAGTGGTACAAAGTCATAGACTCACTCCATGTTGAAGAAAAATAGAGAAAAATAATCCTTGTGATTTAGTCTACTTTGTGTCTTAACTCTTCACAACATTAGGACAGAAAATATTCCAAGACATGACAAAGCTCTCTCTAGTTTTAAGAATGCTGCATATGCATCATTAAATTAACTTTCTAATCCGTTATGCCAAAACTCAGATAGTACAATAAAATGCACAAAGGTGTAAATGATGATTTTACGTATTTGTGTAGGGATTTCCGTCATGACATATAAAACCAATTGTAGGTGTGTACAGAATGTTGAGATTAGGCCCTTCACCGGCTTCAGACATTTATAAAGTCATCCTCAGTTTAATTATATGGGTTTGTTTTTTTTCTATTTATTCAAACATTATATGCCTTTATATGATTGTTATCGTTAAAATAAAATAAATGAACGTATGTTTGTGGCTTCAACGAGAATCATACTGTATGACCAAACAAAAGAAGAAACCAGCTAAATGAAGCAGTTTCAGTTTTTTTCATCTATCCATCAACACAACCTCAGTTTTGTTACACAATTTTTATTTAGAAAAAATGTATTCACTGATATAAAATTCTTCACTGTGTTATTTTACATCATGACTCACCTACATTCAGGAATCATCAGAACATAGAACACACCTCCCAAACCTCAATCATCCAGTTCATTATTCAACACTCAATGTTGTCCACGGGAGCAGGAACAGAAGACTGCTGGTTCACATTCTGTTCTCTCCGCTTATGACGATTAACCACGTGAAATCGAATCACAAATATACACAGCAGCACAGCCAGAGCCACCACAATCCAAACCCAGACGAACCCACCAGTCGACCCAGAGGAGCCCGTCAGAGTGTTGTTGGTGTTGGCCGTTGGTGGTTTAAGAACTTCTGCAATCGCGGGAGTTGTGGCGACCAAATCAGATTTCACGCACTTGACTTGATCCTTCAGCACATATCCTTTTTTACAGGAACACGAAAAGCTCCCGGGAGAGTTTTTACAGTTGTGATCGCAGGAGTCCATCAGACATTCGTCCACATCCACACAGAGATTGATGTCGAGTATAAAGCCACCGGCACAGAAGCATTGGCCCGTGTTCCTCTCGCACATGGCGGGGCAGCTCTGCTGTGCACAGTGCAAGACGCACTGCTGGCCGACTTTGCTGTCTTGGATAAATCCAGTGAAACAAGAACATGTGTATCCCCCCTTCACATCCTTGCATATGTGTTCACAAGGGCCGCTTGAACAGCCTTTCGGGCTTGGGAAAAATATTGGGTCTGACACCGCCTGTGCCTGACAAGCATCTTTGTGCCTCGTTTTGCACAGAAACCCGTCGGTTTTCACCGAGCACGGTCTCTCCGTCCATTTTCTATCATTTGAAATGGACACACAGTGTGCAGAGCAGAGTTTAGCGCTGTCTCTCCAGACGAAAGATGGAAAAGAGCTTCTGTCTGTGTTACCAGAGGTCCACTCGTAGCCTCTCAGTGGGGCTGACAGGTTGCTGCAAACACCGGCTGGTAAACGTAGTCCAATCCAGAGGTTTCCCATCAACTGGTGAGGACCCAGAAGGTCAAAGATACTCTGGTCACTCTCAGACTGGAGTGACAGAAGTTCCCCGTTGCTGTTTCTGCACGCTTCTTCAGCTGCTTTAAAGTCCACTCTGTCCAGGCTGACAGTTATACAGTCATCCTCAATACAAGCTGGCCTACAAGTGCCAGACTGCCTCATGCCAAATCCTGTATCTATACACATTGAAAACCAGGCAGAAATAAAAATAGTCACCGTCGTTACCTTCCGTGGCACAGACTTGGTCAGATGCGAGCGATCCATGTTGTCGTGTGTGCACCAGAAATACATTGTTGGCTCTTTTATGGTTATGGGGAAGTCGGAGCCCGTGGCTACCTATTCCGGAAAGAGTGTCCCACAGGACAATACTCAGGAAGGAAACCAGATAAAGTTAGAAGTTAATCTGCAGTTCTTTTCCCCCCTAAAGAAATGAGCCAGAGCAAGAACACACACATTTATATGAGTATATTTATATTTTTCCAAAATGATACATGTAACTATTAACATCCAAATGAAAACATTTCATACATTATACTTTACACATGTGCAACCAACAAAAAAAAACAAACAAAAAAAAAAAAACTGTCAAGAACACAACGTTCCTCTTATTTTTCAAAAGAGACAATTCATTGGATTTTTGCCTGGCTGCATGACTGCATCTACACACAAGAGACATAATGGTTCACATTGCATATCCACAGACAATAACTGGAAACATTTGCTTGTAGCTCACAACAATTGATTAACATTTCTTCCAAGTCTGTGAGACAAAGCGAATGTTAAAGCTCAATCAGTCAATCACAGTCTTTCTTTTGTAACAAAAATGCATCAATTTCTCCGTGTCAGGTGAATTTGACAAAATAATTTTCAATCTTATGTTCTTTTAGAGAGTGAGGCCCTCTCTGTATCCTGCACACTAGACCTTTAAGTACAGATATATTCTGATGATATTTTCTAGCTTTTACTCAATTCATCACACACTTTATTTACGAGCTGTAGTTTTAAGTTAACAGACTTAAAACCTACCCAAACTGGGTAACAACAACCCCAGTACCATGTTACATATGAATGCATTACTAATGATATTTTGTACATTTAACAGCACAGAAACAGATATCTGTTCTTTTTACATTACTTTTACTTCAAGTGTATTTTGTTGCTACTGTTTCTGTATTCATGCATTTTACTTCCACTTCAGTTCTGTAGTATTAGGAGGAAAACATATCTAAGCTCATTTCATTTGCACAATGAAGTAAAGACATATTTCCAAACATCAATACTAAGCTTCTTGGAAAAAGAAATTCTAAGTCATGAACATGCTGTTTATACTTTGCAAACACAGACCCCCCTTGAACTGCTGTTTATGACACAATTTCTGTTTAAAATCACCTTTCCAGTCTCATTTCTAACTCAAAGATGAATGCCTCTTGGCGTGGAAGATATGTTTTTTTTATGATATATGACATTGATATAGTGACGCTCAAACTAAAAGCAAAAACATAAATTACATAAATTAACACAATCCATGTAAGCAGACGTCTTTGCACCTTTGTGGTCATAGGTCATCGGTTAAGATGGACTCGTACAGTTTTTCTAAACGTGGATCCAAACCGGACGACACCCAGCAGTAGCCGTCGGTCGTGGTGCTCTTTTTGGCTTCCTTTTTGGCACGGTTGCATCGGAAGATGGCGATGAAAAGAGTCACTGCGAGCAGCAGGAGCAGGGGGATGACCGACCCCAGGACGCAGATTAACACGCGGGTGTTCACTGCCTGGACAGGCCCGGTGGAAGAGGACGAGTTGCCGTGCTGGTCGCCCTGAGTGGCGTTCACCAGCTCCGGCAGCGGGGGGTCCGTGTGGGGCGACTGGTGCTGGAGCTCCACTGAGGTTCCACTCAGAGACTCTGTGAAGTTCTCCTGCGTCTGCTCGTCAGCGGGTCCATCCGCCGACGCCGACGTGACGGTGACGAGCGGGGCGAGAGTCGACGCGTCGACCTCCACGTGGAAGCTGTGTGGATTGCTGCACGTGAAACTGCCCACGGTGTTGACGCAGACAAATTCGGCAAAGCAGCGACTGGCGGTGCATTCGTTGATATCCACGCAGGACAAGCCGTCATTGGATAGAGCAAAGCCTTCATTGCAGTGACACGAGAAGGATCCGACACTGTTGGAGCATCCGTGCTCGCACTTTGACTGCCTGCACTCGTCCACGTCACTGCATTCGCCATTCACCATGCGATAGCCATCTTTACAAGTACATGTATAACTGCCGTGTGTATTTACGCACAGATGATCGTCACAGGGCTCTGATTGGCACTCGTTGACGTCAGTGCAAATGCGTTGGTTTTCACTCAGCGCAAACCCATTGGGACATTTGCAGAAGAATCCCGACACCCCCATTACACACTCGTGCTCGCAGGTGTCAGGACCACACAAGTCTTTCATCCGGCAGGTGAGGCCATCTGCTTCCAGGTCGTAACCTTCTTTACAGGCGCATTTAACATCATCTACCTCCTGATGGCACAAATGCTCACATCCACCATTGTTAATAGCACAGCTTTGTTTTCCTGATTTGCAGAAGGGGCCGGGGTCATTCCATGTGTAGGTGTCTCCTTCTCCTCTGCACAATGAGAAGTGCTGCTGCTGGTCATCACAGAAGATATTGGCATATGTCCCGAGTGGAAGGGACTTCAGTTCACTCTTTTCTGGCTCCTTGGAGAAGGGTGCCGTGTACTTGATTTGTCCAGGCCCTAGCAAAGCCAAGGGTCTGCACATCCCTTTGAAATAAAACTTACACGCGTAAAAAGAAGGGTTTTTGCAGGATCCGGCTGCCCATTTCAATACACTCTGACCCAAAGAAGTGAATTCCACTCGTACGCATCTCTCCTCCGTGCATGTGGAGACTGGATCCTTTTGCCAGTTGGAGTAATAGGAATGCTTCTCTCCAGACACCCATTTAAACCCTCTGAGAGGCTGCCTGGGCAGCACACAGTCCTGCCTGTGCAGCTTTAATCCAATCCAAAATTTAAGCGTTCTGTCGTGACGCTGCCTCGGGATCAGCGAGAGAAGAGAGAGCAGTGCGTCTTCTTCTTGTCGGTCCCTCTGTGTCATCAGATAGCCTCCATTGTCTCTGCAATTCTGTTGGGCCTTCTTGAAACTCACCCTCTCCATATGTGCTGTGAAGCAGGCATCCGAACTGCACAGGGTTTCATATTCAGCTGCTGATAGACGGTCAAAGTGGTAGATTAGCTGAAGTAAAACTATAAAAAACATAATTGCCATAGAGATTGATGAATCAGCTGCTATCCAGAGGGTCCCTGGAAGGTTTAAAGCGAAATGAGTCCAACCTAAGATTGTCCATTCGGAGCCAGAGAACAAGTGGTGTGTGTATGAGTTAAACGTTCATGCTCGAGTATCCTGTTTGGGACACAAACTAAAGGCGGAAATCGTGTTTCGCAGCAGTTCTGGGGTCTTTCTTTCTCCCCTGCTGACCTCTTCCGTTTTGCAGGAGAGAAACAATGAAAGGCACCGCAGTGTTTTGACTGCCTCTCCAGATGTCTCCGGCTCCAGCAGGATTCAGGCATTTAAGTGGACTCCCTTAATTGTGGGGCCTCACAATACACGTAGACTCAAGGGTCAGAGTGTGTGGGTTGCCTTGCCATTACACACTGTGTGGATGGACACACAATGGCCGTTGCCAGGAATGAACCTATGACCTACACCCTGCTGCCACTGGGAGTAGAACTGACCTTCACTCAGTTTTTAGTGCTCGTCCTGCAGCAGGTGGCCATATTTTAGGATGCTGATGATTATCAGAGGACAGACTGATTGATTGATTGTGGTGCTACACACTGCACCTTTGTTTACCCCATTCATTGTTTTCACTGAACTACACCTGACTAAATGACCAAGATTGCTGCTAATGTCCCCTGTTTATCTCACGTTTTGTGAGATATTTCTGTTTTTGCTTGTTTTTTGTTTTTTAAATTCTAGTAGCTGCTGCACAACATATTGCCCCTCAAGGGACACATAATAAAAGTGAAGTTCAATTTTCAGGTCGTGTCAGAGTAACTTATCCGGGTATAGCATGCTACTGTTAGTTAAGTGTGTAAAAAATTATTCTCAGACATGTGCATCATCATTGAAGTCATTGCAGAGCTAACTTGGCAGTATGCCCACCATTCAGCACATGTTTTTGACTCACAAATGCCAGACTTCCAAAGATTTTCTAAAAAAGGATGCCATTGTCAACAACTTTGGGGACTGATAGAAAAGAAGAGACGGCTGACATATGGTAGCAAGAAGCTCGAAACAATCCATGTTAGGGCGAGGGAACAGCTGTGGGTCAGAGAGTGGAGAAGATCTTTTTCTGATTGTGAAGTAGAAGCTTTGATTTCCTATATATACACTTGAGCTAATACATTAAAGCCCAAATTACTTAATGGGAATGTGAATACAATATAATAGCATTCTGAGATGGCGGAAGTTGTAAAAAATGATATAACAGTGATATCCATTTAGAAATTCCCTCTGCCCTGGACCATGTCTGCAGCGAGTCATTTCCATTTAAATCCTGACAAAACAAAGTATGAAGACACACCTAATGAAGCCTTCAGTGTGTCTGAAGAAATAGCATTGAAACAGTACTTTGGAAGGATGTCATGACATTTCATCCTGAGAATGTCTTCTTCCACGGATGTACCGTTTAAAAAAAACAAAGATCGACAGAAGCCTCAGGAGACCTCTGGAGCCTCTGAACCAGAACAGAGAAAGCTGGCATGCATGAGTGCTACCTGAGCAAGTTTGTTGATTGCACTGTTTGGGTTGTGAGTGCCAAGGACATTTATGTGAATCCAGAGAGTTCCCATGTTTGTTTAATGGCAGGACGTGCCCCGACTACAATCGCAGGAAGCTGAGTTGGACACTGTCTCCACCCTCTTTGACACACAGGCAGCTTAATAGTGTCCACTTCAAAGAAATCCCCATAGAAACATTCCTACATGGTTATCTACCATGATACTGCTATTAAGTTTACCTTTTCTGCAGGGATTTCTTCACAAAGTCTAAGTATCTGAATGTTACATCACAATATAGGTTGAAGGAAAGCAAACAGTAGTATGATGGTCATAAGACCCTGTGATTGGTATCAGGTTTATTCAACAGGACACATCTGAGCATCAAAACTTTCACATACAAATGATTCTCTTAAAATCACTGTGATAAATGGCTATCATATTACAACTACATATTGCAAGCATACAATTGCTTTTAGTGTGAGAGGCCATAGGGTTTCAAGTTAGGGGTGCAAACTCCACAATAAAGAAACACCTGTCACTTAACACTGTGAGGAACACTCATGAAATAGTGCATGTTGCCAGAGAAACTGGAATTACCACACTGTGCTTCTTGGTACTGTTAGCCAGGTAGCATTAGAATTAGCTCAATCAATGTGAATCATTCTATAGATGTTGACCCACTAAACTTATCACTCAAACTAAACTGGTGTCACTCAGTATTAATATATGTAACCTGAGCTTGGGGCAGAAATACAGAAATAACCTGAGCTGAGAGTTTTCTTTGGTGAATATAACACTTTTACTTTATGTTTCTCAAAACACCACAAATACTACTGTCCTCCCTGTGAGTGTGGATGACTCATGCGTTCAATAGTAATTCTGACACCGTGCTTGATCACGGCAAAAAAAAAAAATCTAGTGCATGTGACGGTGCTCAATTTTCATTCTGATATTCAACAATCTAGTCCTGTACATTTATCACACTTTATCCACATAATCCGATTCTGTTGGAGAATAACACCAAAGGTAAACAGGATGATTATACCACAGGAATCAAATGTGATGTATCCCATCCAAAGACTTTATTCAGGACCACTTAGAGATGAATGAATGACTGAATTTTATTCCAAACATGTAAAAAATAAAATACAATTTATTTTATTTTATTTTATTTTTTTGCGAGAGCATGCTCTATTTTTCATGTGTTGATCTAACTTTACATGTTTGAAAGGATGATGAAATGGTTAAACTTTGACTTTAGTATTCATAATTCATAATTCATTGAAAGTGATTTGATGGCCAGAATGCCAGTTTATCGCGTGACATCTGTTCCTAACATTGCTTAATACATTGCCAGGCATGTATCACCGTGTTCAAATCCATGAGTGATTAACTCTCTCCTTATTTTAATTAGGTTATTACAAAAATGAGATGTCCTGAGCTGACAATGAACGCACCGCAGTACATGAGGAACACTCAAGAACCACCAGAGTCAATAAACTGTCAGATTTCTTCGACAACTCAATGACAGTTATGATTATCACACGAATCTGTCAGACATCTTATCTTATGTGGCAGCCGAAAAAAACAACCGGCATACCGACTGAGTTACAGCAGTTGATATTATCCCTTTTTCTAACATGTTTAAAGCAACAGTTTTCAACACAGAAATCCATGTCTATAGTTCAAAAGGTTCACACATAATCATAAAAAATTGATATATTTTAAAATTCATGTTCATCCTTTTATTGGCCTGCACTGTGAAGTAAAAATTACACACAAACATGTTGTCGTGAAGTACATTAACTGCACGAATGTTACCGGTGTTTGTTTAAAAGACAGGAAATTACCGCTCTTCAATGGCAGGAAGCAGCGGCATTAACAGGCTACACTGACCTGAGCTCCCACACGTCTGATTCTGCTTCTGCTGCAAAGACAGAGTATGATGACACTCCAATTTCAAACTGACTCAGATCACACAAGGAGGAGTTTTAGTTTTAAAATCCTTTAAATTCACTCATAAAACAACAAATATTCATCTGCAAAAAAAGAGCAGACAAAGGCAAACAAAAGGCCAAACAGGTTGGTTGTAAAATAAACAAGTTGACTGCGCAACTGTTAAGATGCAGAAACAATCAGTCAGCAAGGAAGGAGAAGACACGACAATTACTGGATTACAGAAGGAGAGAGTTTCACCAGTTTGTCAACTGTGAGAAATTACTACACAGATGTAAAAATGTGTCTACATTAAAGTTAAGTTTGACAATTCAATAAGTTATTCTGATCAAAATATCAACTCCCTGACTAATATTTTTGTGTTCCAGCGACATGTGGCCAAATGTTTTATACCTTTAAAGATGTGAATAATAATCCACCGTGATCTGTGTGTCTTAAGACACATGGTGGACTGAGACATAATATTATTAAAATTGTAGATCTTTCATTACAATTTCAGGTTTGCCATATGTCGTAAAGCAATAATGAATTGTCAATTTCCTAATGATATATGCCTCCTATTGTTGTACTGAAATAAAGACAGATATATACATTTCTAATTATTTATAGATGATATGCTATGATTTACTAGTATGGCCCACTTCAGATCAAATTGGGCCGTTTATGGCCCCTGAAAAAAAAAGGCTTTTACACCCCACTGTGAAATGCAACGCAATTGAATGAATCAAGACATCATATGACTTTATAAAGCAGGGCTCAAAATGCGTGCCAAATCACTGATGCTTAAAAAGCAATAAAAAGGAGCAAGGTGAATCATGTTTTGTTCTTCTTCTATGCAATAACATGTTTCTTTACATCCTGACATCTGATTCTGATTTTCATGTAGGACAAGTACATGCAGCCCTCCCTGCTTTCCATACTAGTGTGTACCTCCATTCTCCTGTACTCTATCTGTGTGCCTTATGAACTTTGTACATGAACAAGCAGGTCTAGTTTTAAATGTCAGCTCTTTCAAGTGTAAGCTCTCATCTGTCAGTCAGTGCTGGCTCCGGAGAAAGCCTCGGGAGATAAAGCAGCTAGTAAACCGACCTGAGGCCAGGATAATCCCACTTTCACAATGGGTGCAAAGCTGGAAAGACTAAAGAAAAGAGTCACTGCAGGTCCCTATGGAATAAAGTGACAGGATTATTGTTCATGCTATTATATGGAAAAGGGCTTTTTGTTGGATTCACATGTCTGTCATGAGGCACTCATTTCTGCATACGTGAGAACCATGAAGTCAAAATGGGAACAGAGTACAGTGGGGCACAAATTAAAGGGATTTCTGTTGAATTTTTCTTATTGATTTTAATCCAGCTGCATTCTCCAGCTGCAGTAGTTTGAAAGCAGTTCATTACTCAGTGTTCCAAGGCAAACGTATATGACAAGGGCAAGAAAATATGCAAACATTAATTCTGATGATGCATCTAAAACAACCTCTCTTACTGTCAAAAAAAGATTCTTATTTTTGACAATATCAAAATCTCAAACCGTGTTAACTCTATAGTCCAGGCAAAAAGAAAATACTAACTGAATGATTTGATTAAAAAACAAAAAGTTAGGCTGAAATCTGAGGTGACATTTATGACATATAAATCCAAGAGTCTGAACTACTTCTGTATATTACTTTGCATTGTGTCGCGTAATTATTCAATGACAAACTTTGACATCAGTGCAGTCTTGCAAATCAAGTCGTGACTCCAGAAATACGGTCCAAAGTGATTCTAACGACTCTGCGCGTAGTGGGGTCAGTTTAGGTTTCTATAGTTTATTCCATAGCTTGTGAAATGTTTGGATGAAAGTGACACTATTCTTTGCTTTCAGCCACTCTATGCTATGTGAAAACACCTCACTGTGTCACAGGGTAACCATAAAGGTGGAAATACGAGCTTAAATGAAAACCATTGCCCCTCACTCACATTGAGTTTCACTCACTGCATGTACGTACAGCTCTCCCTGTTTTACATATTGTAGAAGTCACATGGAGTACAGGCCTGGTCCTGTTCAGGTTGTTGGAGCAGCTCTAAAGGTTACATACATGAAGGAGCAGGTTTAGCCTATAAATACCACTCTCCTGGATGAGGGACTCATTTGTCTGTCACTGCGGGCTCTGTACAATTCCTCAGAGATGAAATAACCTGTAAGAAGTCCAAAAAGATGGGTTGATTGCACTGACACAAGGCATGCCTTAATTTCGACACAATTTCAGTAACATAGGATATTTTGCGTCACGAGTATTTATTTTTATTTATTTCTACAACAGTTGGCTTAAATTTGGGTTCGTACAGAATGTTAACAATCGATTTGACTTATTTTGTTACCTAATAAAACTTTTACTTTATCTTTTACTTCATTGTTTTCTCCTTTTATGCTGTTTTAAATCCATTTGCTTGCATGTATTTCATAATCTTATTCGCTTAAGATTAGGATTCCTAATCTCTTTGTTTGTATTTGCTTACTGTGAATTGCCTAGTGTATGGATGGTGGTCTGTAAAATAATTTACTTACTATGTTTTACTGATTCACGAATGAAGTAAATTTGGCTCAGTTAAGAACAGTTCTTTAAACAAAGACCTTTACCAACTTTTTTCTTTTCTACTATTTTCAATGGCCCATTAGTGTCACAGAACTTCATTTTATCAGGTTTTTTTTTTTTTTTTTTTTTTAGTCAACCAATATTTTGTCAGATTTATTCGTTATCGCAAATTATAGTCG
>OMNM01002791.1:0-10651 GCA_900302745.1 Parablennius parvicornis | reverse complement strand
ACTCAAAAAAAACCCCAAAACATTCCATTCTGTCAATTGTCATGTTAGACAGAATATATTTTATCTTATCCTGCTGGAAAGTATGTTTATCTACCCTTTTGTACAAATATTTATACAGCATATAGTTTATCACATGTTTGCAGAATAAACTCTTTTGGCATTGGCAGGAACATTTGGAAACAACCCGCATTTTAATCCCACATCCCACAAATGCATGTGTCTTCTAAATAAGTCCCATTTGAATAAATGAAAACGTGCTTTCTCACTGTAAGAGTTCCATCAGTGGTGGTTAGAAAGAGAAGCATGAGAAGGAAGGTTAGAGATCATATTCCTGAAAGGTGAAACCGCTGCTTATCTCCACACTTATCGCCACCCCTCGGGGCCCATGAGAGGGGACCCTAAACCCCGACTGTTCTCTGAATAACACACCACTGCTTCTGGTGTGCATAGTTATGAATATGACGTGTCAAGTGCAGAGGAATTATTTTCCTAAAGAGTTAAAGTAAGTTCAACTAGAACAGTCCAAAGTTAAACTTTCTAAACTATTGAAGCTTTTTAGTTTGTTGAACATCTACAAGCAGATTAGTAACCTGTAGGCTTTTTTTTTTTTTTTCCCAAATCACCGCCATGCAAACGAATACAATAATTCAATAATTCAAATGCAAGTAAGCAGGGAGTCATTCTTTTCTTACTTAAGCCGATGATTAGATGCACATTTCTTCAAAAGCAGGAGGTTCAGCATATCCCGAGGCCTCTGGACTGTTTTCCAAAGTGTAGCTTGAGATGCATATCTCTGCTGTCGATCACTATCACAAGCAGAAAACACATTGAGTTCCCATTGAGGCGACTTAACTTCACTTATACGACAGGATTTTACATTGTTTACAGTCACATTCATGTATTCAAACGCAAATTCATACAAGCTGCTTGTGCAAGGACTCACTGGAGCTTCAGTGTCTTGTCCAAAGTCATTTCACTGTAAGGAATGAAAGATGACGTGCACCGTCACCTGAGCCTCAGTCACATTCTCTCTAGTAAAATCTCCTCAACGTGTTTACTTCCTTTGAGCACGCTTTTAAAAATTCCTTTCTCTGAAACAAACGCAAAAGCCAGTGAAGTCTCTTTGAATTCAAAAACTGGATTGTCTGTGAGGTGGAGGACTGTCAATTATCCTCAGTGACAAGTCAGTTTGTCACATATATACTGCTATTAGATGGAAATTATCATTATATATGCGCTCCAAAGGGATTTTTGAGAAAAGTGAGTGTCTTGAGTTAAATGGCAAACATTCGATCTGATGTTGTAAAGTCACGTCTCCGCTGTATTCACCTACTTTTACTGCTGCCGTCATATTTAAGCGTTCCTCTCTCATGTGCATGTACAGCAGCTTTACCTGTTGTGCGACTCGTCACGACATAGTTTTTGAAGCACTAACAAGCATTTCTAGTTCCCAGTGCTCAATGCAACCTTAAGACAGAACACAATGGTGTGATACATCCCCCTCCTATGTCTTATCCTGATTGTCACCTTTTAACACAAGTTTGTTTCTTGCAAACAATTAGTAAATTCACTGATGTAAATGTAAAACCAATATTTCAGGTTCAGTCAGCTGAGCTGCCGTTTTTATTTTTATTTTTTCCACAGCTGCTTGTTTTCAGTGTTCGAACATCTTCACACATTTAAAGGGCTACAGAGATGGAAAGCACAGGTGGGGTTTTGTTCACGTGTAAATTACATGTCTGTGTGAAGATGGTGAAGATCCTGGTGGCCTTGGGCACTTCCAGCCATTATATAAGGATGGGGGCCCCTTAACTCTCACCTGCTAGTCTGCCCTCCCTCAGCTGCACTGAACGCCTGCTCTACGTCGCTGCTCAGCCGGTAGGTAAGATCTTTTTAAAATTTTGGCAGGAGTTCGGATTTTATTAACCACATTCTGCATATGAGCCTCCAGGACACTGTAGTGGTGGGTAAATGGTCAGCTGTTGTTAACGTGGAGGATAAATTAAAGTCTTTTCTTTCTTGGTATTGTGATGGGGACACTTTTTACCTCTAACATACAAAAAAAAAAAAAAATCTAATACCACTCATTGGGACAAATGATTCATGATCGCTTAGTTTATTTGGTGATGACAAGGCAACTATCTGCTGGGTTAAGTAAAAGTGTGGAGAAAGAAAAGTCAACTTTTAACAGTAAAAAGCTTGAAGTCAAAGAACAAAATGAACTTTTGTAAATTTTATTGATCAGATCAAGAAATGCCTCCAAAATGAAATAAGTCAAGATGTTCTTTACAGATCAACTTCATTTAGCTTAAGCGGAGACAGCCATGGCAGAATCATTTCAATCAAGAGCCCACCAACGCAATATCAAAAAGAATATTTGTCATTAGGATGAATGAGTTACAGTGAGTTTCCAATAAGGTCTCGGGATTAATCCCATAGTCACACACCTGAGAACAACAAACAGCACTTGGAGGAATACAATATGATATGGTATGGAACTGGAATTAAGCTCAAAGTAGTGGCATCAAGTTAAGACCTTTATTTGTTACAAACAGCAATTATACATCATGTAATGTGCAGTGAAATGTTTTAGGTAACTGTTCCGCACCAAAACAAAACATCAGTTGTTATGTGATGGAAGAATAAAAATAATTGATTTTTTTTTTTTTAAGAAAGAAGAAAAGATTAGTAAAGAAAATTAAGGCACTCAATTTATAGATAAATTGAGTATTCTGACACTTGAATACATTCAAATTGTATTCAAATCAATGTCAGCATTGATTGTTTACTCCACTGAAAAACGAAAATAGTTGGATCAACCAATGAAGTTCTTCAAACTTAATTTATGTCATTATCTTAAGTTGATGAATAAGATTAAGTTTGAATAACTTCCTTTATTTAGCTGTTACCAACTGAAACAAATAAGTTAAGTTGGTCCAACTATTTTCTTTTTTCAGTGTATTATTACAATTGATATGACATGGGACACCAGCAATCAAGTGCATCAAAAGTCCCGCAAAGACTGCAGGCATTAAAAAATGTATCCATGCAACAGTAATGTATTTACATTTTTTCAGTATGTTGTTGCAGCACTTTGCTTGGTTCTAGAAAGGAATAGACAGATTAACTCTATTTCTTACAGATGTGATATGTGCTGATCTTTATATATCTTCCATTTGATTCTCTATATAGCAGATTGACGCAGCATATCTCCAAACTGCCAAACACAAACCAAACGCTGCAGAGATGCCTCCTCCAGGCGTGTGTCTCAACATCATGGGTGCCCGTAGCAAGAGTGAAGGCTACGGGAGCATCACCAACCCGGAGAAGTTCATAAACCAGGACTACCAACAGCTGAAACAGTACTGTCTCATCAAAGGGGTGCGATACATCGACGACATGTTCCCCCCTGACAGGAGGTCCATCGGTGAGGGGATTCTGAGCCCCTCTGACCTGAGCCGGGTGGAGTGGATGAGACCAGCGGTATGTCTCCTGAAGATGTTTGCTTTATGAGTATGAATGGATGAATAAATAAATGGATGGATGGATGAATGAATGAATGAAATGTTATTTTCAGCCACAGTGCAAAAATGTAATGCTGTGCATTCATAGAGCTTAAAAGTTCACGCGCACGTTTACAAAAAATTTTTTTCTTCTTTTTTACAATTTCTGTAGCCAAAATGGGTATAGGCTGAAGTCCAGGTTTATTTTTGCCTATCCCGCACATACCACATTGTTTAACTGAATATACGTCTGCAGTAATTCAGCTCCTTTCTGTTCCAACTGCCTTGCAGACTTACGTAAAGTTTGAATTTGCTTCCCACAGTCTGACAGACTCACGGGATGTGTACAGACATACACTTATTTTAAATGACACACCGCTTAAAGTCCTGCCTCGAAAGCTGCAGATACCTTTCAGACTACCTTCCAGGAACACTTTCTCATCTTTTTCAGGACTGTTTGTCGAGAACAAACAAGGACAATTCTCAGAATGTTGTTGTCATTGATGTGTGTGCATAAAGAGTGCGCAACCTATGCAGGAATGTAGTAATATAAGGAGGTTAACACTGACAAGCTTGTCAGACGGTAATCGTCACATGTTGTTTTCTGGTGTTCACCCGCTTGGACTAGTGAATCCTGATACAAGTTTTAGTATTGGTCAAAAATAGTCCTGCAGAAGGTCCAATCTGGCCTTCTAACAAGACGTCATAACCTGAAAGTTTTCAGCCATAGTCCTGATGTGGACGTTGTGTGTCGCATTACTTTAGTCAATGAAGAAATAACACTGAGACCAGGAACCAAATTACAGTCGGCAGCAATGTCTCTGAGCGAGAGATCAATTTGTATTATTACAAACAGAGAAGCACATTCAAATGAGACTTTCTCCAGAAATACGTCTTTTGCACTTAAGCAAACAACATGTTTTGAAGTTGTTGTTATTTATATCACAAAGCAATGGAATCAGGTCAATATAATGAGTTTCACACAAATGTTTTAGACAGATAAATTACTGTATTAATATCTAAGATTCATTGCCTCATCATCTCTCTTTTGATTTCAGAAAATTGCTTCCAACCCGTCTTTCGTACTTGATGGGATCTCCAGGTTTGACTTTGGTCAGGGACTGATTGGTACGGTGGATCTTTCTCTCTTTATAAAAGATTCTACTGCCGGACGTCCCCAGGCTTCTGACAGCTGTGTGGCGATGTTTCAACAGGAAATTGCTGGTTTCTGGCATCTATTGGTGCTTTGACCTTCCAGAACGACATCCTGGAGCAGGTCGTCCCTCTTGACCAAGCTTTTGATGAGACCTACTGCGGACTGTTCCACTTCAGGGTAAATACTAACAACACAGCCGTTTATCTGGTTGTATAGATTGATGCCAAAATCCTGAAGTGTGACACCCTCATGCACTTTTTGGACGAAGTTGACAAACAGTTTTATTTTGTCAGTTTGGGTATGCTGAGTTGAAATCTCCCACATGCCAAGCTGTACGAGAGGTCATTAAGCTTGAGGCCATAAATTTCCCATCTGAACCCAGTTTTTCAGCTTCATAACCAATGAAATGCACTAGAATTATAAATAAAGCTACACAATAACAACATTTTGCTGATTTTGGGGCGGCCAGTCCAAATATTACATATGAAAAATTTCATGACCTCTGGCGACCTCTGGAGGTCACTGAACTTTACAATTAAAAAAACATTTTTGCATAAAGTAATTAAATAACATTTGAGTTGGCAAATATATTTTCTTGTGAGTTTTTAAACATCTCCACTGGGGGAAAAAAATCTGTATGTAGTTTTTGTACTATTTTATGATATAATGATTTACCAAACATTCAAATGTTCTTTATTTTACACACATGTTCTGGGTCATAAGATGTAAAAGGAGTACCTGGGAGAACATGCAAACTCCACGTAGAAGGACCCACTGGACAACCTGAACTTGAACCTTTTGGTCAAGGTTGGGTGGCAGGATGAAACTAGTGTTTGTTTGTTCTCTCTGTGACTGGAAGGGTTTTCTGGAACGATACAAACACATGGTTGACAGGCTGACAGTTGATGGCTAAAAAAAAGAAGAAAAATGAATGTCTCAAAGCTGACTTTTGTCATCTCAATGCTTTAGTTTAAGTCTTTATACATCTCTGACTGAATGTTTAACAGAAATCTCGATATGGACAGTGCAGGGACATTACATTGCAATTTAGAGAAATTATTGAAAACGTAATCACTCAGAACGTTTATCGCTCCTATCATCCCTATTTTGTCGTTATGCCATTTCTTCTTCCTCAGTTTTGGAGATTCGGGAGGTGGGTGGACGTTGTGATTGACGACAAGCTGCCAACAATCAACAGCAGACTGATCTTCGTTCACTCCAAAGACCCTAACGAGTTCTGGCCTGCCCTGATGGAAAAAGCTTACGCCAAGTATGAGACTATAAGCCCATTCTTTATCAAAAATGGATGAGTTTTATCGTAAAATGTTGGAGGAAATAACTTTTACTTCCCGCTGGTTTTTAGGGTTTGTGGGTCGTACAGTGACATGACTTCTGGAACTCCGGCGGAGGCCATGATGGACTTCACCGGTGGCGTTCACATGTGCATTAACCTGTCCTGTCCACCCCATAACCTGTGGCAGCTGATGTGCAGAGCTGGCAAGTCTAGTACGCTGATGGGCTGTGGTACCCCTCAAGGTGTAAGTAGAAATACATACAAAAGTGACACTGACTGAACATATTCTTAAGGTAATCATCTACAGATTGTTTGCTTTTAAATAACTTGACATGAGATTTTTTTTTTTTATTATTATTCATAGAGATTACATACGTTTTCAACAAAGTTTTGTTGCAGGTCAGCATGTTAGACTGGTGTTATTGCTGCAGTTTGGTCTGTCAATCTCATAGATAAGGTCTGGTTGGACACCATTTATTACAATAGAATAGAATAGAATATAATGTAATAGAATAGAAATACTTTACTAAACCTAGAGGGAAACTCTTAGAACCTCTCACCAGCTCCTCAAGGAAAATGTTTTCTCATGATGCAATAACTGATATTGAAATTCTCTCATACAAGAGAATTTCACAACACTTTCCCACAATTTTTCCACTGAAAGTTGTTTGTCATCATATTGCACAGTAGAGGAGGACTCTCATGTGCACAGTGTTTCTCGTCTTTGCAAGTGATTCCAAACTTATTTGTTATAGGTTTTTTTTATTTTTTTATGGGTCTTTTGTGAAGAAACTGCTTAATCAAGTCATTTCTCCATAGTAAAAACCCATAAGTTGTGAGACCCTGCAGGGACTGTATACTGGCCGTATATCAATGATAGGAAGGCTGTGAAAGTGCAGGGGATCAAGCTGAAATTTACAACATCCATTTCCAGCATAATATTTGAGTTATGTCTGATAGCTTGTGGGCTCTACCGTCCACAGATGTTGTTAATAATTCATCTGTTATGCAGGAAATGGCGACATTGTGTTCCAGAAAGTTCTTCATGACATGCAGGAGTTGAAATAACCATCAGGCATTTTGAGAAATAAACAACAAAACAATTTCAGTGAATCACGATCACAGCTATCCAGCTTAACTGTGACGTTTCTGTATTTTGGTGTACATTTTATTTTTCTTTCTCTGGTCTCGTAGGAGACATCCGCAAACACGGTCATGCAGAATGGACTGGTCGAGGGCCATGCCTACACTATTACTGGAGTCAAACAGGTGGAGTACAATACATACAAACACTGTAATGTTGCTAATCATGTTATTTATAAAACACCAACAGACACTGTTCAAGTAGGCTCTTTGAAGTTCGGTTTGAAATAAAAATGATTTGTTGCATTTTCAGATTTATGCTACGCAGTGGTGATAATTTGTGATAATTGCTGATTAGGTTTCAACTCGAGGGACAACTGTGAACCTGGTGCGTTTGTGGAACCCCTGGGGCAAAGGAGAGTGGTGCGGGCCGTGGAGTGATAAGTACGAACACTTCTCACTGTGTGACACAAAAAGACTTGTGTCTTTTAGTTTTTTTTTTTTTTTTTTTAAATTTTTACAAGGGAATCCTTTGTTCCATCATTTACAATAATACTCTTTGTTACGCTTCAGACACACGTGTATCTGTTGGACAGGCAACACAGGAAAGGATTAAGGTCCTTTCCACGAAATGTTGAAGAGGCCTGTCACATGGTCTCGTGAAAATCGATCTCTGCCTGTTGAATACCGGTTTTGCGAGACATAATCGCTTGTTGGCCTCAGGGCAGCTTAAAAATTTGCATGCACCGGTATGGTATGTTGAGTCTAAATGTCTAATCTGCAAGGGAGATGTTGTCAGGTCTGTAACTTAAGTAAACTGTTTCAAAGGTCTCCTCTGTGGCAAAGTGTGAATCCGGAGGATCGGGATATGTGTCTGTCAGTGGCTGATGACGGAGAGTTTTGGTAAACAACACATTTCTGCCCCTCTGTAATACAATCTTTTATATTATTCATTGCACGTAAGTCACATAAATACTCACATACATTTCTTGCACTTGGCCCATACAGGATGAATATTGAGGACTTCTGCGAGTTCTACACAGATCTTGATATCTGTGGTTTGAGTCCAGACTTCCTGGGAAAAGACTCCTCTCGCCCCTGGAAGACCTCCATGTATGAGGGCCGCTGGGTGGCGGGAACCACCGCTGGAGGCTGCATGAATAACAGAGGTATATGTGTATTGGAATACAAGTGTTCTGCTTCAGATGTATCTACATTGGTAAATTAGTCTGATTGTCTCGTTTCCATTTTCATCATCCAGACAGTTTCTGGACCAATCCACAATATCGGATCAAGATCCGTGATGATTGTTCCGAGAAGGATTGTGAGAAAAACTTGATGGTGTCTCTCATGCAAAAGCCAGACAAGAGAAACAGACGCTTGGTGCAAAGCCTCCACATTGGATTCTCTCTGTTTGAGGTAAGCACAGGTCATTCAGAGAAGAGTAAGCTCTTCTCTGAATGTAAGGTGTCAGGTGACACAACTATTTACTATGACTGTAAATGCACTAGAATATTGCTGCTCTTGTAAAACCTTGCTGAGGTCCTTCACCTAAATTGGTGATGAGGAAGTTTAATATCATTAACTGAAACCCGGAATTCTGAAAGAATTTCAGTTATTGATTATTGTGCATTACTCTGCAATTCTACCCTATTTAAAGTGATATTTAAAATGTTTATATGCTGCAAATTTCTATTGAAATGTTGAAAATGTGTTAATTGACTTTATTTCTTTTTGTTGTCCAACATAAAATAATTTCCAACAATGCCTTTCAAGGTGACCGAGCAAGTAAGAATCTTTTTTTTTTTAAATTATTTACCCTTCTTGTTTACATAATGTGACACCGTTTTACACCAGCGACAAAACAAACAACACTTGTGCTGTTGACCTGCAGTATAAGGAGCAGAAGGGAAAGTTCCCGGCTTCGTTCTTCAGCAGCCACTCGCCCGTTGCCCAAACTGCAACCTACATGAACGCCCGTGAGGTGATCGAGTTCCTCTCTATGAAGCCCGGTGAATACCTGATCGTGCCGTCTACCTTCAACGTCAACGAGACCGCCTCCTTCATCCTAACCATCTATTCAAAGGCAGAGACCCAGTGCTAGTACGCTCAAACTCTCTATCAACATCCGGGCAGAGATAAACAACAAAGTATGATCATATCTAATAGTGATGTCTTCTATGAGAAAATAAAATATCATTTTCCTCTTCCTCAGTGAGAATTCTACTGAATTCAGGCTTGATCCAGCTGAAAAGGTAACACAATAACGCTGATGTTATGACGATGACATCATTTTGTTGTCATGCTGCTAAGTGTGCTTCATTGCTTTTCACTGCTTCGAATTCACAGATAAAAACCATTAAAGATTCGGGGCAGGATGACAAGAAGAAGAAATTATTCCGTCAATACTCCGATAAGGTAATTCTTTTGCAAATGTGTGTGTCATTGTTTTAATTGCATATTTGAGGCTTATGTTCTGTTAATAAAGCTGCTTTATTTTCAATACTCTGATTTGTTAAAGCTAGAATTTGATGAAGCAGTGTTTTTCGTTATTCACCCCTTTTGTTGTTGTTACTACTTTTGATTATTCCTTTTTTTTCCAACTGAATGGGAAAGCACAATACGGCAGAAAACTGGAAAAAGTGTGTGTCACATAATGTTGTGTGTGTGTGTGTGTGTGTGTGTGTGTGTGTGTGTGTGTGTGTGTGTGTGTGTGTGTGTGTGCACTGAAAGAGGTGCAAAAACAATAATAAATAAATCAGTGGGAAACTGAAAACTTAAACAAACACTAGTTTAGGGAAAGGCACTAAAGCCGCCTGAGAGAAATCCGTCTCTGTCTTGTGTTTCGCCGGAAGTTTATTTAAGGTCTGTGCAAAGAGACAAAACAAGAAAAAGGATGCTATGGGAGGTAGAATACTGTCTCGCCGTATCAGATGAACCCAGCTGTCATCGTCACATCTGATAGCTCAATAGAACTAATGTGGAACTTGAGCTGAGCAGTGCAGTGAATAGACTCTGAAACACAGACAGATTGTTTGTGAAATGACAACATATGCAGTGGTGAAATGGGACAGAAAGCAGCCATGGACCTCCACAGCATCCAGTCTGTGGACACTGAATCTGTTGTTACCATACAGCAGCCCCTAGGGGGTGTTTTTGCCACACACAGAGTAAACAGGTATTCTCTGACCACTGGAATCATTGGTTCTTCACTCGCTGAAATGTCTTTGAAAACAATCGAACGAAGTAAGATAAAATTAAGATTAGTGTGGGAATCGACTCGCTTGCATGCTTTTCTTAGGTGACCCTTGTATACAACGCTGATTAAACAGGATATAAGGTTGATAATATGGTTATAATGAGTTTTCCCCTACTTAGATGTCTTTTTCTTGTGACTTTAATGTGACTATTAGTAGAAGTCAGTTATAGGCTTTGCAGTGTGTGTTTGGTATCTTTTCTTTTACAGGGTATATTGTTTCTCTGCACGTTTAGGTGGAAGAGTAGTGAAGATGTTTGACTTTGTCTTGATTTGTATTTTACGGCGGGTTGTGAAACAGTAGCAGTATGCAGCATGAACAAATCAGCAGCTTTGTGATGGGTGTTGTTTAGTCGTCT
>OMNM01002789.1:0-10296 GCA_900302745.1 Parablennius parvicornis | reverse complement strand
AAAGTCTATTTTTTTTTTTTTTTTTTTTTTTTTTGGGTTACAATTCTTGTAAATTAAAAAGATTCAAATATAACTTTTCATCTTAAAGGTCATTTCAAAGTTTGTGTTGCTCATCGAATGCCTTAAACAGAAGCATGTTCATATGAGAGTTTTGCTTTGTCATGCTGCAACACTCAGACCTCGAACAGTTAAAATAAATCCTCTGAATTTGGAAACTCCCCAAAAGGTCTGTGGTGTTGTGCTTTGTGTTGCTGCAAGATTTGTCTGTGCTTATCCGTCAAGCTTTGTATGGGTTTTTGTTTTTTTTGTTTTGTCTGTACAGAAAGCATTAAAAATTCTGCAGCCTGCCATACTTGAGGAGTTCCTGGGTGCAGTGGAAGGCTTCGGAGCCTTCTGCGCCGGGTCGCAGCTTCAAGACTTGATGTGCCTCTCTGACTCAGTCAGAAATCAGTGGGAGGTACGACAGGAAGGGGGCGCATACATGATTAAACAGCAGAAAGCTCAAACAGCATTATTATTGTGTTTTAAAAGATTGAACTAAACAATTAACATTTGTTTTATGAGCAAAATTGTGTAACTCTACTCACTGAAGAACTGCACAAAATCCAGGGTGAAATAAGTTGTTTAATTTGACTGTTTTTACTCCCAAACACTTTTAAATCTTCCTCTCTTAACTAACACGTTAAAGTGGTACGTCTGTGTTTGTTTGTCGCTCTCAGGGTGTGCGGAGAGAAATGGCTGAGTTTATTCCTCACGTGTGGTCAAAGATTAGAGAAAGGAAGCAGCCGTTTTCTGTCGTGTGGTGTGAAATGCATACTAACGCTCTCTGTCGAGCCACTGAGCAGACTGACCACGGCTCTCTAACGCCTTTGCAACAGGTACATGCATGCAGAATGTACAATATGACATTAACATCTAACTCTGCCACCTGACAAGATTCTACTCGCAGACTGAAGATGTTTTGCTTTTGGAGTCTTAACAGCTGATGTTTCTCTCAGGCCGTCAGTGAAGGAGCTGCATCTGTTGAGGAGCACAGGGAGTCGCTCAGGGAGCTGTGTGAAACACTGACCCCAAGTAATTCCTCCGACTTTGCGTCAGATCAGCTGAGAGAGTCTGATGAAGTCAGAGAAACACGACCCAGTTTCACGGCGCCGCCAGCTGAAGGGTGAGATACCACCAGATACTGAGAAGGAAACAAACTCCTGAAGTTATCTTCTGAAACTTGAGCTTGGATTTGTGTTTATGAGTCCAGCAGCTTTTCATATTCATTCTTATTTACTGTTATCTTACCTAGTATCCCATCTTTTTGTGATAAGGGTTTGAAAGAGAGTATTTTGAAATAAAGTCAGTTCCAGAGCTTTATTGAGACTAAAACAGTAACGTTTTGTCAGACTTGTGAGTCCACATCACTGGTCAGGTTATTTCATGGCTTTACTTGGAAACTCTTTGCTCCGTCTGGAGAGTGGTTTTGTGGATATATACAGGAATGTTAGTTTATTTTACAGAGAATTTCCATACTCCACAGTGTGATGTTTGCATGTTCTCTCTGTGCCCGCCGAGCTTTCTCCAGTGCTCTAGTTCCCTGGCACACTTTGTGAATCAAAAACAGAATGTGGGAGGTTTTTCTTTCTCTATGTCCTTTGACCTTTGATGGACTGGTGACCAGTCCAAGTTGTAAATGCGTTTTGACCCCTGTGACCCTGATTGGGAACAAAATGGTGTAGAAGATGGATGCAGGGTCATGCTTGTTAATTGAAAGACAAAACCTAAAAGTAAAAATGAGATTTGCAGATTTATTTCTAAATGTCACAGTTAAAAAATTATTATAGATGTTTGTTGCATCAGAATTCTCATGACTCAACTGATGCAGACAGATTTTATTTTAGCGACTGTCACTCTAATATCTTTTCTAGTCTATTAATCTTAAAGAAATGCCCCTTTTCGAGTGGATGATTGGAACTGACTGTCTCTAATGAACATTTCTTATCCCAGCAGGGGAGAGCAGCTCAGAGGAAACACCCCGCTGAGAGCCACCGACATGTCGGCGGACACTCAGCTCAACAACAACGTACCCCTGAAACAAAGCTTCGACATCTCTTCTGTTTCATCACCCGTGCAACTTCATGGTGATATCATCCAACTGCGGGTTCAGGACATCCAGGATCAGAGAGAGCACCACCTCACGCTAAATCTCGGCGGTGTGCCAGAGCGAAGTCTGAAGTCTTCACTGCGAGCGAGAGAGCAGCTGCTGAAAGCTCGTCTGCTGGACGCAGAAAACAATCAACAAACACAAAGTCATGTGCAGGTATGAAGACATGACAGTATTGCTGAGATTACTCACTGTTGTGTATTTTTATGCATTATGAGAAGAATGGCAGCTTTGCTTTAGTGATGGTGGTGGTCTCACTACCCTAGAGCCAACAGTGTATAGAACTGGAGGCATTTATTCAGCATGATTCTGCACTGGATGGTTCTGAATGAGGTTTATTGTATCAGAAAATATTATTATTATTTTCCTCCTTAAGATACAATTACTTTATTTAATTGTAATTTTATTTGTATTCAATGCAACATTGTAATTGACATTGGGTGAATATTATGTGGTCAACTAAAGTGTTCTTTGCATCACCAGTTTAAGAATTGATCTTGCAGACATCAGACAGGAACTGCATGTGGCACCAGTTCTCTTTCCACTTTTGACTTCAAGGAAGGCTTTGCTTATTTGATATGTTAAATAGCTTCTTTAATCAACCTAAAACTCAAAAACATACTTAAAAATGAAAAAAGAAACCCTCAATAACTTCAGGTTCAAATGAGTTCAGTGAATGTTTGACGGTTTACATTTGCTAGCTCCTAATGTAAGTATTGTAATCAAGTTTTGCTGTAATAAGTGCAAACTTAAAATCAGTTCAGATGTTGGACTCGCCAGGTATTTGTCTGCAGCTGAACTATTCCTTTGCAAGATCTCTTTTTCGGTTTAGTTTAAAAACCAGGCTTTATTATGTTAACAATCACATTAATCACTTTGTTGATATCCACCTTTTTAAAATGCTATGTATTGAATTGTATTTCTTTATTTCATTCAAAAATTTAAAAAAAATAAAGTCTTAGCATCAAAAACTTCCATACAGAATATTTAAAACCCAATACCTTACAAAAGTGTTTCCCTTCAGTTTTGTTTTATTTTTATTTTATTCATTTAAAAACATTAGCTCTGCACTTTGATTGTTTTATCTGTGTTACTACTCCACACAAGCTACATGTGGGAGAAAGACAATCAATCAAACGGTGAAGCTTGCACATGTTAATCCCTTTGAATAGATCTTATTTACTCTGTACGTTGAGGTTTAAAGCAGCCGCCCTGATGAGGAGTGTTAGTGACTCTGGATAACCTACGCAAGCCACAGCACCAGCTGTAGGACACTAATCCTCCATAATTGGATAAGATCACTGCTCTTTCTTTCCCTCCCTTCCTCAGTGGACAGCTACTCCTCATCTCTCTCATCTGCAGGCGGTTGTCAGATGCAACACTGTGGAGACCAAACAGGAAGCAGAGAGGACACTTATCCCAGAGGCAACTGCCCCGTCGCAGGAGGAGCACCCGTCTCAGCAGGATTTACTGAAGAGGTATTATGTCAGATTTTACTACAGCAATTGAATGTCACATTAACACGATGTGGAAATGTGTGTTGTAGCTACAGGGAGTCCTGCTCACTATTTCATTGTCAACTCAAGAAGAACAAGTTACATTTGGAGCAGTTTGGTTCGGACCCAGTCACCATCTTTTCCTTGGAGAATCACAAAAAACAGCTACAGGCAAGTTGAAACCTGATTGATAAACACTTAACAAAGCTGCTTCGTACCTGTGCATTGAGGTGACTTTTTCTACATGTTCAGTGTGAGAAAAGACATCATTAGAGTGACTCTTTTACAGACTTTGAAAGAGGAGACTGAGGCGATTTGGTACGATGTTGAGCTTCAGTGTGCCCAGCTCTCCAAGGTCCCAGAGTTGATGACTGGGGAACAAGATCAGGGTGAAGTCAAAAAACAGCTGATTCAGCAGTGGAGAGAACAGCAGAGGTTTCTACAGACCAGGTGGAGCAACCTTCTGATCATTCCAACATTTATGTTAGTGCACGTTTGAGACCAACCCTAAAAACGACCTTAACACATGCAAGACATTTTGTAATCATTTATTTATTGTTGAGATTTAAAACTCAATGAAGGCACAATGTACAGTAATTTTACCAAAAAAAAAAAAAAAAATTGTTGATGTTTTGAGCAGGATGGTGTCGTTGGAAGGCGTCGCTCACCTGCTGAAGTCTGCTGATGATCTGAGGCTGCTGATCTCAGAGAAACTGAACCAGATTACCAGAGAGCCTGTGAACGTCTCCTCTTTAACCTTTGTTGATCCTAAACTGTTGTTCAACTTAAAGGTACTGAATGCCTACATGTTTGTACAACTAATCGAAGTCTAAAGTGTGCACATCTTTTTGATGAATGCTTTATTTCTGACTCAGGAGATGAACGACCTGCTGCAGACTGAAATGATAAAGCTATCACAACAAAGTGCTGCGGAGGAGGAGAGACAAGGGTCGGAGGCCAGGTCCCCTTCATCCCTCTGCCAGGCTCTCCACAACAGTGTCCATCATCTTGAACAGCTCCGACAGCAGTTGGAGGAAGTTCAGTCGGCTGCACAGGCTTTGGATCGCTTCCTGGCCACGGTGCGAGAAGCTGAGGCTGAGATCCCAACCCCGCTGGCAGAAGAGGACTTGGGCTGGCAGAGAAACGAGGCAGACCGAGCACAGGAAAGACATTCCTGGCAGGCTGCTTTGCAGAGGTTACATGCTGCTGCAGAACAAGCCGATGGTGTTGACGGCAGTTTAAAGGCAGTGGGGATGACTGTGACTGTAGATGGTGAGGCCGTGACATGCCAGGATGTGTTGAAGTGTGTGTCCAAGCATATTGGGGGGATGGACGAAAAGCCGATGAGTGCCAAGAAGAATCGGAGCGAATTGGTGATATTTCTTCAGGAAATGAATAAAATAGATGAAAAAGAAGAGTCTATTCCTGCGGAGTTATATCAGACAAGGACTCTTCGTGGCTCACCACAGCAAATTGTGACACAGAGGCTTCTCGCATCAAGTGCAACAGATGAGGAGTTGAGCTTGGAGGCCAATAGAAGCAGATTGGAAGGAGAGCATGATATAAAGACTCAAGCAGAGGAAGAGGGCAAAGCTCAA
Organism: Parablennius parvicornis; assembly: GCA_900302745.1. Lineage (NCBI taxonomy): Eukaryota > Metazoa > Chordata > Actinopteri > Blenniiformes > Blenniidae > Parablennius > Parablennius parvicornis. The sequence goes on along the minus strand of OMNM01002789.1, from coordinate 5,053 downwards.
ATGATTCCGGCCAAAGAGGAGAGACAAAGGAGGATCGGCCAGGTCAAGAAGGAGGATGAGAGGGACGTTTTGGTAAAGAAGAAAGCTGCCTTGTTAGCTGCACTGAGGGAGACGAAGGGAGCAGCAGAGGAGCTGCGACTGCAAGAACCAACTCTGCCTGCGCTGCATCAGAGGTAAAAAAAACAACAAAAAACACTGAAGTGAAGAATGTAAAATGACTCTGTGATTTCTCTTTTAGTTTAATATACACTTATCACTTCAAGATGGACAAATACATAAGTTGGACATTCATTATAAACTGTACCAGTGTACCACTCGGGAATATTACTTCTTTATTCTCAGTTTAAACATCTGCATCATTAATCCAGAAGTTTAATTCCCATCTGATGTTACACTTCTTCAGACAGCATATCTGTTTGTTTAATGATCTGCAGGACTCGTGCATTGACGGAGCTGGAGAGAGCTCTGGCCGGCCTCCAGTCTGAGGTCCAGTTCATACGAGGGGCCTCGTCACAATCAGAACTACCTGATGAGGAGGTGGAGGATCTTTGGGAAGAGACGACAAAAGCTGTGGCCGACCGGTAAAGACAAGCGTAGTGTTTATCACTGGTTCTAGTTTTGCTTTATGGGTTTGATATATGTGTTTGTTTCATTGATCACATCCAGGTTGGACCAGTGTGGTGTCCTCACAGAGCTGCTCAGGAGCTTTCAGAGCCTTCGTGATGAGCTGAGTGGGACCCTGCAGAGAGCCGAGAGCACCATCGGTGGACAAGCCTCCTACATGGGCAAAAACAACCTGCAGAGACTTCACACCAAAGTACATCACTCTGCTGAGCAAAAACAACAAAGACACATTGATGCATATGCTGATTCATGAGTTGAGTGCATTATTTTATATATATACTGTCATTGATTATATAAAGAAGTATTATTTTCCAGGTCCAGGAAACAAAAGGCGAGCTAAATGGCCTCGGGGACCCCATAGAGGCAGTGCGAGTTGTCTGCAGGCAGCTTCACTCTCACTTACGTCAGATACCCGACTGCAGCTCGGTCCCGTTTGAGAACGAAGCAGATGCTCTGATGGATCGCTGGCTGGATGTAAGTTTAGTGACTGCACCTCTTTTTTATGTCGTTCTTTTGTAGTCTTTTAAGAGACTAATGTGGTTTGATTGTGAGGCGATTTCTAACTCCTGTCATGATGCACGTAATGTCTAGTTGGTACATTTTTGAGTCAGTTAGTAAAAAACATTAACTAAAGCAAAACTGTTGTTAAACACACCCTCTTCAATCATTTCACTGGCATCAAGTGTAATGTGAATTTCCTACACATTAAGTTTTTAATCATCATTGTTCTTTCACGTGTTCTTAACATCTTTACTGAATTACTGTGAGTTACTTGTTGTGCAGTCACTCCACCATTTAAAAGAAGAAAAAAGCTACAAATTTAACGTGCGAAATCTAGAGATAATACATTTTGATAACGTAACACATTTCTGTAAAATCACCACTGTTATCATTCAGTCACTAATTACAATTATGAAATGTGTCGCTCAGTGACAATTACATTAACTCGTAAAGTAACTTGAACTCTTTATAAAGTGGCATCTACTACATTTTTGATAAATTTTTCAATAAGTGCTTACAAATGATATTGATACTCCAGTAAAATATGTAGAATTCAATGACGTCGATTTTGTAATTCTGTTTTTTTTTTTTGTTTGTTTTTTTAACCTACAGTTATCAGAAAGAATAGATTCCCACCTCGACAATCTACATCTGGCTCTGACTATGTGGGGAGGGGTCCTTCAGCTGAGTGCAGAAGTGGAGAGTTGGACCGATGAGAACCTGGCAGCTTTCACTCAGTGTCCGTCCTTTCAGGATGAGAACGCCGTCGAGGCCTTACAGGTAAAAGTGCTGATCTCAGCTCTCCACGTTTCTGCAGCTGCTTTGGAATACCGTTAACGCTCATCACGCTGTCTTTCAGAGCCAGATTGAGACCCAGGAGGAGAATATTCAGCGTTTCCACGAAAGATCCACTGAGATTCAGTTGCTGCTTCAAAGTTCGGAGTTCCCTCTGGAGCTGCAGGTATATCGCTCGTATGCTTTCCTCTTCAGGCTGAACATATTTTAGGTTGAAATACCAAAAATATGGACTTGATTTTCAAACATGCATAGTCATGATTTCATTCCCAGTCTAAGTTACATTGTCAGTCATGTAATCTATATGTTTTTGCCAGGGTTTGTGTGTCTGTCTGTTTGTCAGTTTGTTCACAGGATTACGCAAAAACTCCTGAAGGGATCTTCCTAAAAAATTCAGAAAATGTGTCTTGATCCAACTTCGATTCCATTAAATGTTGAGAGTGATCCAGATAACCATCTGGATACAAAAAAATATCAAAGATCCTGTTTTTCCTCTTTACTTATCATTGAGCCCTTTTCCAAAAAATTATATCTCTTAGAGATCATATCTGATTGACTTATAAAAATTCAGTGATCTGTAGATTGGTCATATCTAGTAGGGTGCAACATTTCATCTGGATCGGATCCAGAATAAGGTCAGGAAAAATTCTGGAAGTTAACATTGGAAACCCCATTTATGAGGTTCAAAAAGTCAGAATTTCAATTCTCTTGAAAATTAACATGTATATTTGGAGGATCATTGTCCTGAATTGTGCCAAATTTCGTCTGGATTAACGATAGGAAGGCACTTTGAAGTTGGGAAATTTTAACATTGAAAATGCCATTTGGTGGAGGTCTGTGCTCTCTGAGTGATTTTCTAGTCTGAATGTGGAGGGATAAATGATGATGGTTTTATTGCTTATTACATACATTATGTTTTAATTTGTTGATTTGTTTATATCACTTAGTGGCTGTTTTTAATTGTCTCTTCAGTCAAGAGAGAAGACTAAAGCTCTGAATTGCTGTGTAGGCATTCACCCTTAGCATTACATTTTTCTTTTAATCGAATGTGAGCAAATCCTCTACAAAGACGTCTGAAAGACATACATGCAGGGTGTCATTGTCGTGTCAGCAAAGGTGCTTCGTATTGTTCTGTCAAGGTGGTGGAGACCCAGATCAGGAAAAAGATGGAGCAGCTGAAGGAGCTGGTTTCTGAAGCGGAGGACGTTTACAATCAGATGGTGGCCACCAAAGAACAAATGAATGGGAGGATGGACGAGTGTGTCAGCAGCCTCCTGCAGATCCAGGACTCCCTCCTCCATCTTAAAGGCCCACATGTCACTACAATACTTGCAAAACTTAAGGTTAGTGGCCAAATAAGAAATGTTTCTCATTTTGTGTAAAACTACTTGCTTTGTTTTCTTTGATTGTTTCTATTTCAGTGTGAGGCGAGGAAATCATCTGCAGATGTTTTTTTGTTGTTGTTGTTTTTTTTAAACAAAATTATGATTGGCGTTCAAAACCATTATTCATTCTGCTGTTGTAGAGCTGCAGTTAAGCATTCGTTAAAGCTGTTGTCTTATCAGTTACTATTCTACTAAAGTCCATTTCATTGACAAAACCAAAGAAAGGACTGACTGTAAATTATAGAAAGATTTGGAAGTATTCACAATACCTTTATTATGAACTTTTAATGATTAGCTTCTAAATACTAGCTCATCTTTATAGGAGTGGTCTGTGTGATGTTGGCTCTTAATTTCCATCAAGACGCAATAACAATCACATTTCATAGTTACTTTTCGTCATCAGTGATTTCCAAAGTACCTACCTATTTATTGGGATGTAAATGAGCAGTTATTCTCAGTACTTTGCACAACACTTCTCTTCAGGAGCTTTGCTGGCAGCTCCGCAGCCAGGACGAGCAGGCGGAGAGTCTTTTGGAGGATGTGCGAGTTATGGCCTCCATAGCTGGAGCCGAGAGCCTTCGTGGCCTGTCTGAGAGCGGCGGTCTGCTGCGGGAGGAAGTCCGAAAGACCCAGCAGCTCTTCTCTGAAGTGGAGGAACAGACTGCGAGGAATATCCAGGACCTCGACAGGTACGTGTGTTGTCTCAACCTTTGTAGGGAATTCAATATCATAATAACTAGATGTTGTTGAAAAAAATGAACATGAACATCATATGCACAGACTGCAAGTGGAGAAAGAGGATCTGGAACAATGGCTGTGCGCTGCGGAGGAAAGAGCAGCGAAGGGTGGAGATCTTCACCTCCTAAAAGAGGAAACACTGCAGCAAAGGTAAAGACATGTAATATCTGATTTGTGGTTGTTTATGGGAGTTGTGATTGCCAGGGTTTGAATATGCAGGAATTTCAAATAATTGCATATTTTTTAATATTAATTGTTGAAAAATGGGTTTATATACTATAATTAGTATTATTAGTTATACAAGACAAAGTTTTAGTATTCTATGCGTGCCTTGGCCCCCTCGTTGTTTGTAGAGGTATTGCAAATGAGCCATGTGACGTAATTTCCACAAAGTTCATAAAACGTGTTCAGTATTGATACAGTTGAATATTTCACAAAAATATACACATACACATATTTCTATCAAATAATAATCAACTCTGATAATACAGGGTGAATAAAATCTGTCATTCTTGATTTGTCTGACCCAGTTTTCTTGAATTTGGTTTTTACATTGAGAGGTGTGGCACACTAAACAATACCTTCACGTCACAAAGCAAATAAAAAAACGGTTCAATTACTGACCAGATCTTTCTGTGTAGAGTTTGCATGTTTTCCCTGTGTGTTTGAGGGTTTCGTGAAAGGAACATGTAGAGTTCAGTCGGTGAGAGAAGACTTTAACAGTTTAAATGATGATGAAGTATGTAAACAATAAATGTCAAGCTCGTGTAAGCAGCATGCAGTTAGTTGGTGTTGTGATTGTGACTGATCACCAGCAGGCAGGAATGCTGCAGGTTGAATACTGCCCCGGGCCACTGACTCACGCTTACACGTGAGTGTAGCAGTCACACAAAAGATCTGAAGAATTCGTCATGTCCTCGCGTTTCACTTTCCCATGATTGACAACTACAGCGGTGTGCAGCTAGTATAACGTACATCATATGCTCAGACTGTTAACTGCATTTTACTCT
>OMNM01002786.1:0-10932 GCA_900302745.1 Parablennius parvicornis | reverse complement strand
ATAAGAGCGTTGTAATAATCTCGAAGTGCTGTTACATCAACAGTTGCATTGATTTGCTTTGCGTAAAGAGGCTCAGGGGAGACTGTCAGGAGGAGGGACTCAAAGTTTATCAGCCTGGCTTGCGGGACACCACACGGGGTCGCTCTGCATGCGTACGGGTGGGGTAAGGTAGGGGGCTGTGGTGGAGGATAGGGGGGCGCCCCGGCAGATTTACGACATGGCAGCTTGGCAACTTTGCCAGCATCCAGAGAATTTGGGGAATTCAAGCCAGAGATGGAAAAACAACACAGTGAAATGGGGTCTCAAGCGTGGGGTGGGTGGATGGGATCATATTTTTGCATTTATTTGTGCAGCTTTAGGTTGACGTTCAGCACCTAGTTTAGATCTGACAACCTCTGTTTCAAGTCGGTTTCCTTTAAAAACACTAAAATGTACTCTACATGGGAGGATGGGAATGTTTCTGTGTCCTTCAAGAAGCTTTGGTTTGACTTTTAGCAAAGTAATTTAATTTATTTCATGTCATTTCATGTAATTCGCTATCAAATGAGCATTTAGGATCACTCGTCCTTTTTATATGCAGAACAGGAAAAGAAAATAATTGCAATGTCTTTTTATGCAGATGAAACAATTTCTTTGTGTTTTTGTTTTTGTTTTAATTTGTTTTGTTTTTTTATCTTGGTTTGTTTTCTTCCTTTTACTCAACAAATGGGTGGATTGATTATTTGTGCATGATTCAAGAAGGCTCAATAACAATTACCACATTAAATATAGATTTAGACACAACACTAAAATAATTGTTTTCCTTTTACTGGTTTCACCGTTTCCTCAAAACGACACCACGTATGGATGGTGTGATTATTTTACATTGTCTAACCAGCTTTAAGTTGACCTTGTGTTTTGTTACTTTACCTCATGAAACAACCATTTTGATTGACAGAATGCACTGTTTCCTAGTTTCTGCATATGTTTTATAACTTCCCTCATGTTATATTGGGTGACAAAAGCCCAGGAATGTCATTTTATGTGGATGACATGCTACTTTCTGTTTGCTTTCTGTTTTGCACTTTGTTCTTGCTTTTAGGCAAAAATGCTAAAGCTCACTCTACAAAAAGGTGACATGCTTATTTGAGCATTTCTCAAGGAGTTTTAATTTGACATTAAGCTCAAGAATGTTTGCTTTGTGTTGTTTCTCTGTTGTGTTATGAATGACATGTTGATTTTGTGTCTAAGGTTGTAGTTTTGTTCGTATTACCTTTGTGTGGGGTGAGTTAAACACTCAGAATCACTTGACAAATGGGTGACATCAATGATTACTTTGACCCAAATTATCACTGCCTGTTCAAACACTGTCAACTTCTGTTAAAATAAATAAAGTTTTTAATTGTTCTGGCATTCTTAATTTCACTCTCCTTTATGAGACTGTAGAGGGAAAACATTTGGGAAAACATGACACTCCTATGATTGATGGCAATATTAATTAAGACCATTTTCTGAAGGGAATCAGATTTTACTCTGGTTTGGAAGCAACACTTACTGTCAAAATAAAAATGGATCAGATTTTAACTGGTAATAATTGTTTTGTATTTAGCCCACAATCGAGCACGGCTGTGAAAAATGAGTTGGAGAAAAGACACCATGGTACTTCTGTTAGTAAGTTTAGTGTAAAAGTTGTCAATATGACTTCTTCAGACGAGAAAACTACAGCATATTTGGTCCACTTATGAAGAAATATTGAACATTTTGTATCAAACTGGTCAAGTTGCTAATTCCTAAACACTGACTGTGTTTGTTGTTATGTTTGATAACACAAACACAACTTTTACTTTTATTTACAAAAACTAATTGCAGGTTATTGCAAATTTTTGTCAAAAATGTTCATTTCACTAGCTTCCTTTGACTTTTTGTCTGAGTTTCCCATTCCTTCACTGGACTTCATAGGGAGAATCACAGACTTTTAACTTTTCAATCACCAATCAGAGACTTTGAAATGAACTTGTTGGAAGAAATGACACTTCTGTGATTCATGGCAGCATCAATTAAAAGCATTTCTCCTGAGGTAATAAGACTTTTTATTCTGAAAGATGCATTGGAAACAAAGGATCATGTTACGTTAAAAAAAAAAAAAAAAAAAGATTGGATCCGAGCAGGTAAAATCCCACATGTATCATGTTGAATTTAATCAAGAACGCTTCATTGTTGCAGAATAGACGCCACAGCAGCTGTTCGGCATATGCTTTGATTACCCCTGCAAACAACTCTGTTTACGCTTGCTTGTTCAAATTATCAAACGCTTAAAGCCTAAAGTTGGTCGAGTTTCAGCTACTGATAGAAAAAGTTCCTATTTTCTGTCAGAAATGTAAATTTCACCCTTTTTTTTGACTCTTTGTCTCAATCTCACAACCTTTTATGAGGCTGCATGAGGAAAACCATTAACAAAAATGACCTTAACCATAACATTTGAGAGGCAGCGAGACTCCTGTGATTCATAGTAGCCTTAATTAAGATAATTTCTCTGAACATAATCAGAATCCGAGGCGGTTGCACTGGACACAAAAGGTGCCGTCACATTAAAAAAGGACGGGCTGAAGCTGGAGGAAGGCTGGCTTCAGATGGGTTTTTTTATGCGCTCGCTTTATACACAGAGCATCAGTCTTTTCATGCCTTTCTCTGCACTCAGGCCAGAGTCATCACCCTTTAGGTAAAAGGCCAGTATGGGGCTTTATGAGCCTCCTTTTTGTTTCTAAGATGTGAGACACTTCACTTGTGGTGAAATCAATAGCCCAGTAAATTCTTAATTGAATGACTGCAGGGCTCGCGGAGCCTGATGGTGCTTTACAGGCTACCAGAAGGCGCCTTTGAGAGCGAGAGGAATAACAAGGACCCTGCTGGTATTGTTGTGGTCTGGGAAGTAACGTGGTGTCAATCAGCCAGGCGACAGCAGCGGTGGGACGGCGTTAGCACTTGCACACCTGCCATGTCACGCTTGACTTGAGGCGGGTGTCATGTTACTCCCAATTAGTCATTCAAATATATATTTTTTTGGGGTGGGGAGGAGGCTCGTCCTGTTTGATCACCAGGCCGCACATTTTCCCAGTGTTAATGGACAACAGGGAGAGCCTCGTCTTAGTGGGTGGCAATGGGAAATTAAAAAAAAAAACTCTCTCGGGGTTTGGGTGCAGAAGAGCCAAGGAGATGTGTGTTTTAGCAACGGAAACACCCGCACGGTGTCATGTTGCAGAGCGGATCTTTTTGTCTATCTGCCTGAGCCGTTGATGGATTGCTTGACCTCTGGGTTCTTGTTGCCATTACAACAAAGGCCAGAGACAACAAGCATGTTTTTTGGGGGTTTTTTTTTTCTTTGTCGTCAATTTGCTGAATGTCAGATTTTAACTCAACCTCAACACTTTGTTAACCACATCAGTCTACAGTGAAAAGCACCTCAGTAACATGTTGTACAGTTATTTTTCCAAACATTTTCTCGTCAGGACAGCTGGCTTAGTTGCAAAACAATTTGGCGGATCCCCATTTGGTTTGGTGCTGCATCTCAATTATCGCTGCTGCTTTGGTGAAAAAAACAGCAAACAGCTGCAAGCCCATTTTAGAATGGCATAGAAAAAGGTCCTGAACGCAAACTCCCATTTGCCATTCATATATAGTCAGAACGTATAGTCACTTACAGTAAACATTATATTGAAATAAGGCTTTACAGTCCTTAACAATCCATACATATGTATACAATTGCTGTATCTTTTACAAATTCACCTGAATCTATTGCTTTCAGACTAAAAGATTTGAGGTTTAGTTCATTGGTACCTGTTGATGTGCTTTTCTTTATGCTTGGTCTCCTGCCAGCCCATATTGCTGTTGTCATTCTCACTAGGGCCTCTAGAGGTCACTTTGGTACATTCTATTGGCTTCATATATGAATAAAATGAAAGAAGCATTAGAAAGTAAACAAGCACTCAGAACGCAGACCTCCGCCAAATGGCGTTTTCAATGTTAAAATTTTCCAAATTTAAAGTGCTGCCATATAGTTAATCTCAATCAGATCCAGACAAAAGTGGGCACAATTCAGGGCAATGATCCTCCAAACATACATTTAAAATTTATGCTCTCCAAGAGATATGATTTTTTTTTTTTTTTAAAACGGCTCAATGATAAGTTAAGGGGTAAAAGAGGATCTTTTATATTTCTTTGTATCCAGATGGTTATCCAGATCACTCTCAACATTTATTGGAATCTAAGTTGGGTCAAGACACATCTTCAAAATTTTGGGGGGGAATATTCCGTCAGGAGTTTTTGCATAATTCTGCTAACAAACAAACAAACAAGCAAAAAGACAAACCCTGGCAAAAACGTAACCTCCTTGGCGGAAGTAACTAGGCTATCAAATATTAATATTTAAACTGCAACAATTGTATTTACCAAACACTAGAGTCAGTTTTCAAAATATGAATTCCTGTATGTCACATCTTAATCCACTCAGTTAAAAATCCTTATTTAGTTATTTATTTATTTATTTAATTCTGCCCACATTGTTGTTGTGGTGCATCTTATGGCTACTTGAGGTCACTATTTAACCAGTTTTCAGCTAAATTTCCTGCTTCCAAGCACTGCTGTTGTCAAACTCACTTAGAGTCACCATACAGTTTAACTTAATGAGATGGTTCAATATTTGTATCGCTTTTTTCTTAATGACTAAAGAAAAAAACAATTGAAGTTGGTCCAACAACATCCAAATCAAATCACACGATATTTCATGTTTTTTCAAATTTCAAATGACTTTTTTTTTTAAATTATCATTTCTTTCTCACTTAAAATGCCCGTGAAAGCAGGTGGATTTGACCTGGATCAACCTGCTTCTCTACAGGCCCTAAAAATCCTCATGAAAACTCATTCTACAGGAGCATTGTTCATCCCAAACTGTAGCCAGGTGTAGCAATATTAGCAGTTTTACTCTTAACAAAAGAGTCCCAACCAGCAGTTTGGCAGAAGCATCTATTTAGCAGATAAAGATGGTGGACAAATGGACCGAGGCAGACAAAAGTAAAATTTAACCTGCAGAGCTAGTATAGCCCCGACACCTTAAACAACATCTACAGCCGGTAATAAGCTCCTTCCTGGGATTTTCTGGCTTTTTGAATACAGTGAAGGCTCTCCGTTTTCCCCTTGGTTTTTATGCAATGGCGAAAAAGGTGCATTTGTGTGTGCTGCCTGCGTGCACAAAGCCCGTTGTCCGCCTGCGAGTCGGAACAAATTCCTCCGTGCCCGAGCCCGATCACGCACCAGAAGATGCAGGTTTTCATTTCATTAAGCAGCTTCTGCGACTCCCTCCAAAACTCAGACAGTGAATTATTCCATCTCCTCCCGGGTTAAAGAAAGCAATCATGTTTTTTCCACGGCCGACTCTCCGCCCGATGGATCTCATTCGAGATGAGACCTGCTTACAGTAATGGACAGAAACACCTCATCTTCTAAAAATTAATTTGAATTGATTCTCGCTCGTCCTCCCCTCACTTCCTCCGCTGCCTCTCCTGCCCTGACAGGATTTGGAGGAGGAAATTTCAAACGTTCAAGGCCACATGTGCGAATCGATGTCTAAATGAAGCTGATCCGGACAATGAGCCGTCTCTCTCAGCAGATTCCTCGCTGACGTCCACAGAGAAACAAGTCGGAGCAGTTACACTGTCTTCAGCTAGAACACGGAGGCAAATTGAAGAGGGAGTAGGGTTAGTGGTTTGCAAAAATCTCTAGTTTGAGTAATTCTGTCCAGGTTGTATCCTGCATTCATCTATAGTCTGCCGGAATCAGCCTCAACGCCGTAACACCAATAAGATGGATGAAAAACTGTTGACAATCTAAACATCTTGATTTATGTGTTTGTGTGTTATCCACGCAGGCAGCAGGGGGCGATAAAGAAAGGCAGTTAAGAAATATCGCTCCAACCATTTCTGATTAAGTTTAATTCCTTTAATTCTGTTTGTTCTAAAGGATTTCATTTCTAAATCTGTTATTCGATTAGAAACAAAAGAGTCTAAGTGCTGGATGAATATAATTTCAACAATTTCCATTGAAAATGTTCAAAATATAAAAAAATTGCTTTTTTTTTTTTAACTTGGTGGCCATACTTTCAGATAACATGGTCAAATTCCTCAAATTTTTCAAAGGCCCCCTTTGCATGAAGTTTCAGGGGAAAAGCATCTTTTTTGCCTTTGTTTTAGAAAAAAATCCCATTTTACTTAGCAAAATTTGAAAACATTTTCATGTTTGGCCACGAGTGGCCGCTGTTTGTTTTTGTATTGTAACCCTCAGACTCTCAACTATGAAACTACCAAGTCACATGAGTTTTAGAAAAGTAGCGTATTCACCCATTTACATGGAAACAGACTGAGTTTGAAACCAAAACAGAAGTTTTCCATTTTGACTTGAAAACTTTGTCACTTAAATCTGCTTCTGGTTATTTTGCAGACTTGTAGGTGATGCATGTGTCCCTCTAATGCTGGTTGATGTATATTCTCGACTTGCCAAAGATGGTAATGGAAGCACTTTGCTGCCGCCTTGCAGCGTCACGTCGCTAAAATGCTTCAGACATAATTTCATAATGCATCTAATGTGTGTGCTATAAATGAACAATCTCACCTTCATTTAACTTCTGCTTGTAAGCGACTTTAGTGAAGAACCTGTACAACCTGCATGAGAGAAAACGCATGATAACCGTAGAAAATTGAATAAATTTCAAGACGTTTCTATGCATTGACTGTGATATCGGAGAGCGTCCGTGCGGTGCATTCTGGGATGTTGTCGGAGGTCTAAGAGTAAACAGGATGATGTCAAACTGTCTTTCGCGTGCCAACAGAGGATCCGAGGAGGCCGTCCTCTCGTCGGAATGTCACGCGCTTAATTCAGGCAACTGCAAATGTGTTCACTGTCAACCTGTTCAAACATGCAACCTACTCAGTTCTCACAGTCTGGATTAGAGGAGCCGGGTGACGGGAGGTAGAGAAAACTGCTAAAATTATGAGTGCAAACTATGATCTGCAATTACGACCAAACCAAACATCCTCTATTTAATTTTTTAACGATCCATCTCGTCGACATCGGAGAAAAATAAACAGCTAATCGACCTTCAGCGAAGGCCAAAACCATCCTCCCATTGCATAAGGAATGCAGGCCGACCTTGGTCCTGGCAGACAGTGATTACGTTTTATTGGCTCAAAAAAAGAAGGGGGGAAAAAAAAAGGGGTGAAAAAACGGGGCCCAACACTCACCGATGTACTCAGGCTGAATAAAATAGAGCGAGATGGGGAAATGAATTATGGTCTCTGGAGTCTGTGCGCTCCAGTCAACTTTTTCTCTCCTGCTGCGGCGGACGGGATGAGCTGCCATAAATCTGAACCGCAAATCCATTTGCTTTCCGTACTCTGCAGCTCTGACGCCGCTCCGTCCCGCTCCGTTCATTCATTTCTTTGACGCTCCATACGTGCAGTGTGTCGCGTCTTCATGTGATGGTGCCAGTTTCGCTAATTAATTACTTGAATTGTTGCTCAGAGACCTGTTTTTTTTGGATTGGATCCGTGGATTAATTCATCCTCTAAAATCTACGACCCCCATGTGAAAGAGATCCAAGGACAGTAGGATCCTGTCCAAGAAAGAAAAAAAAAAAAAAAAGAAAAAAGCCCGGTGAGTAGCTGCATCCACTTCAAACAGCAGCAGACTTTCAGGCTGCGTTTACAAGTTTGGTACAGGAAGTACTGTATGTGTAGATAAGAATGGGGTAAGAGTAAATTAAGAAAAAAAAAAAAAAGCATATATACAATTTGTACAGAAAAGTGAGACTGGTGCCAAATTACAAGCATATCTATCCATCCATCACATAAGTATGCACAATATTTGTGTATATGAATGAGGCTGATGTCAAATTACAAAAATGGGTACAGCCATCCATCCATCCATCCATCCATCCATCCATCCATCCATCCAATCCCTCCATCCATCCATCCATCCATCCATCCATCCATCCATCCATCCATCCATCCATCGTTTGCACAGTATGAGTATATAAGACTGAGGCTGGGGTCAAATATTTGTCCATCTGAGAAAACTAGTGCCGTGACTGTACCTTATTTTAGGGATGACGATATATTTTGACAAATGTGTTGTGGTTGGTAAGATTTAGACTTTTTCAGAGTAAATGATCCCTTTGTGTTCACAATGTCGACCGGTTGGTGGAAGTCTGTCTGAGAGATGCCTGGGCGAACTGCATAAACGGGCTCTGAGCACCACAGATTTATGGTTACAATACTAATCGTTGGAAAAGTTGTGTGTGGACTATAAAAACATCCTTCACGTCAAGTTGTTTTTATTTTAAATCTCCCCTTTCTCGGTTGGCTGAAGGGGAATAATGCAGTCTTTCTGCTGTAAGATGTGTAGAAAAACCCAGCAAAAATGATCTCTGCGGTGAAATTAACACCAAAAACAAACCACTTCTTCCTCGGCTCGTGGCCAAACTTTCCATTACACACAAGAAGGGGAAAAAAAACATTAAATAAAGGGAGATGATGTATTTTCTGAGATCTGTAACTGAAGCTGCTTTCTGCTTCTTTTCATGTCCGGGCTTGATGTGAAACCTGTTACTGCATGTGTGTGTGTGTGTGTGTGTTTGCATCAGCGCAGATTGCTCATGAAATATGACCTCTGGAAAAGTTTCCTGTCCGCATTCTCCTCTTTGAACTCTCAATCTATTATCTTCAGGTATCAAATTCATCCCAACAGGTGTAGTGTGGTGAACGATACGGGCCGGTGGCAGCCTGCCACAGACGCAGGGATGAAAGAGGAGATCGGGGCCCGACACTGGCTCCTCCGCTCATGCGCACGCATACACACACACACACACATCCACCTGCATACCTTACACACTGCAAATGTTGTACGCACCACCTGCTTCAGCTGTGTGACGTCAAACACTGGAAATCCAGAGTTCTCTGAACTTAAATATAAAACAGGTTATTTTGAGAGACTTAGTTTTTAGATAAATACACGTTATTTATAAAAATTTTTTACCTGAGCTCAAACTGGAGGCGACAGTGACTCTGTGCTGCCACCGTCTGCAAAAAAAAAAAAAAAAAAAAAAACACATTATAGAAATTTCACACGTTGCACCTTTCAAGTATTTTCAGACAACATTTGCTGTGAGTTTGCCCCGGGAAACTTTGATCTGAGCTTTCCTCAAACATCGTCTCTCTTTCATAACCTGAAGCGATCGATGCGGCGAGAGCCACGCAGACAAAAGAAAAACACAGTCCGAAGAGTAAAATCTCACTTCTGCTTCTCTCTCCCGCTGTTTGCTGAGAGCGGCTGCTTGTTTTGAGGGGAAACAACAAATCTCCGGCAACACTTTCTGCGTTACAGGACTGGAAGTGAAAGAGTTTAGAGGTAGTCGCGCTCTCCGAGCGACGACTGATAACGCCACATCACAGATCACACAAAGGGTATGCAAGCAAGTTTTCACAAGCAGAGGTCCAAAAACGTGACACTTTTACATTCCAACAATATATGGTACATCCATATATCCTGTTTACATACATGAATCGCAACCAAAATACATAAGAAAGACCTTCAAAACACGAATGCTGTTCCAGTTCCAGAGATTTGGTCGTATCCTTGATGTTTGACATGGTTTCAGGCTTTCACTACTGTTAATGCACAGATTAACTCCTTTTACTGACACACAGTAACATTTAAAATCTCTCTTCAATCATATCTAGATACCCAAATTATTTGCAGGGAAACTGCTAGTCCTTTAGTTTGCACGTAAACTGAAACATCCTGCAATTTGCTAAATCGTCATATTCAGATGTATTTGCTATAACACTCCAATATCCTTGGTAGTTTGACAAACCAACACGTCCAACTCCACATTTCTGAGCTCGTTCGGCCTCAGCGCTCCATCCAATCAGTCTGCGGTGGACATATGGAAGCAAAACAGTTTCCAGTAGACTGTCTTTCAGTAAACAGACTCTAAAAAGCTTCAATTTAATTCTGAAGTCTGAATGTGATGCTTTTGTGTCATTTTCATCATTTTTCCATCTCATGCAAAACATACACAACGTGAAAGCGCAATGCATCTGCATAACGGCGCAAGTAGCACACAGGCTCCTCTAAATCAGGCTCTGTACATTTTTCGTGTTGTGTTCTAATACACTGTTGGACTTCTTGTTTTCTGAGCATTTGCCTTTTTTTAGACTAGTCACCAGAGACATTTTCGAGGAACATCTCTAATTGGGCTTCAGTGTCTTGCATGAGGAAGTCAACTTTTCGATTTAATAAAACCAATAATGTAATAAGTTTTCAATAGTGCAATAAGATATTTGATCCATTATCATAATAACAATTTTCCAGTAACATCATAAGTCAATAACAAGATTGAAGTTGCATTAAAAAATATGAAACTCTATGCTCTAAAGCTGCAGTTCTTTAAAAAGGAACATTGCATCATACGCAACATTGTATTCTATGACATAATTGGCAAGTTATGGTACCACTACCTTGCCAAAATTATTACGTTACTGGTCGCTATGATTCCTCACAGCCGTTGACTTCTTTGATAACTCAGAGTTAACCCGACAAATCGCGTCAACGACACTGAGGAAACCAGCAGACGGTGAATCAGACGGCATCCGAATCTTGTTCCTAATTAACTGGGGTGATGTAGCTTTGTGGCCTTGATGTTCAGGAACTATAGTAACTTGATTTCTTCCATGAAACACTTTTTTCTTCCCAAAATGAACCCACTCGGGAGACGACGTGTTTTCCTGTGTTTTGTGCTGCGCTCCGGCGGGATCGTATTAATTTGCTCGCTCTGAGCCCGAGTTGCCGTGTTAACGCTCTTTGATGGCGCCAACAGCGCCAACGCCTTGTTGCGTTGATGGGTGG
>OMNM01002784.1:0-10837 GCA_900302745.1 Parablennius parvicornis | reverse complement strand
CCCCTCCCTGGACCCTCAGGTGCCGCACCCCAACCTGTGCCACCAGCTGCCTCCCAATCACTGGGGCTCAATGTCCATAGTGGGACCCCCGCCACATCCCCCATGGGCACCTCTGGTACAAAATGTTTGAAATCTTTTGTAGATTTTTTTGTTTTGTTTTATTAAATAGAAGCAGTTTCCTTTGTCACCTCTTGTTTTTGACTTAGATTTAAAAAAAAAAAATTCTTTGGCCTATTTCTGTTATCTCACATGAAGAACTCATGAAATCTTTTCGATATGGCAACAAAGCTAAACAGCGTTTTTGACTGGTGTGTTGAATAGGGTCTTTTGTTTTAGTGACTTTGATATTTGCACAGCCACACTCAGCCATACACACTAAACAACATTGACACAAACAGAAGCAGCTTGTTGGGATCATCTGTGTCCCTGTTTGACCGACAGCATCGGCCACACTGTACGGAGTGAGAATTGAGCCTTTCATCCAAGCACCGCTCTTGAAAATTCACCACACATGGATCCAGACAGTGTCCTGGCATTGTTTGCTTTCATGTCTAGATCACCACCTTCCAAGGTCCAAGGTCATATTTAGAATTACTTAACATTTGGGCTTTTGGATCTGGTCAGCTTAATTTACATGTTATTTCTATTTATTTCTTTTGTATTGATTATTTATATGCTGCTCATATTTTTTAATGCACCAATTTTAACTGGTCTGAATAGTCTGTGACTATTTGATACTTGTACAACCAGGGAAGGATTGTTAATTCTAACCCTTCATCCACCAGAAGATCCTGAGTGTTAATCAGCTTTCTCTCTACCTGTTTTGCACTGCAGCTCAACGTCAGGGCTTAGAAATGTGTGGTACACTATGCTCACCTTAAAAAACACCACAGTCATGCATTGCTTTCCCAGACTGTTGTTTATTATTCAGGAAATAATTCTGACATCAACTGTCACTAGCTGCTGAATCAGGAAGCATTGTGTAGTATCAGGTTGAGTTCATAGTTCAGGAATGGCTATAATTAAGATAACAACCCATTATACAAGTTAAACAGGGGCGCAATAGCACCAAGAAAACAACTGCTGCATGAGTGACGTCTTGTATGTTCACATTTATATATCTCATGCATATCGGCTCGTTTTTATGGTAATAATTGGGGTTACACCTTCAAACACTGAGTTTCTTTATCTTAATATTGCCTGCTTCTCTTAACAACCTCAGAAGGGAATTAATTTGTCTTTGTTTTGTTAAATCTTATGAAATAGGTCCAATTGTTGCAATACGACCGGCTCGAACACTTGTTGCTTTTTTTTTGTGAATTTCTTTTTGCTGAGAAAAATGATTGGTCTTTTTTTCTTTGATTTTCAGACACAAGTCAATACCATAAACACCTGTATGGCTTTTTACAACCTAGAGGTTAAAAAAACCAACAAAAAAACGCCTCACACATGCACAGTAAGAACATGCAAACTGCAAAAGAAAGTCTGTAAACTCATCCCTGGCTTGAACCAGGCAGGCAAACGCCTCCCCACTTAGTGATGTGTAATTAGGAATTTTGTATTTCTGGTGGATCACTCACAGTTTGATGCAACGGACCCAGATCCAACCTGGCATGCCACTGTGTTTTTTTTGGATTTGCGTCCTGTTACATTCCCTCTCATGTTTACGACCGTGCTATCGTGACTATTTCTATTTTAGAGGCTGAAATGAATGTAATCACGCCGTGCTGTGAACTGATAGCAATGATACAGCTTAGGGGACGGGATATAATATAAACAAGAGGATAAATTAAAACCCTGAGCTACACAGGGGTAAAATAAATACAGAATTTACTTCAATGTACATTTCACAAAAGCCTGTAGATCATATTAATAATCCTACCTCAGTGGACCTTTCCTCCCGCTCTGAGGCTTTTTGTAGTGTGGGGAGTTCATGAAGATTCATTTTTTAAGAAAGCGACAAAAGCAAAAAAAAACTTGAAATCTGTTTTTAAAACGTTTCCAAACAACAACAAAAAGACTCCATCACAACTTGAATGAAAATGTCAAATGTCATTTTGGTTGTTCGTGTGTTCAGATGATTTCAGTGTTGTTCTTTGGCTCCTTCAGGGGTGGCGTATGGTAGTCAAAGCAGTGAGGGCGTGAGCTCCCTCTCCAGCTCCCCTTCCAACAGCCTTGAGACTCAGTCCCAGAGTTTGTCCCGATCGCAGAGTATGGACATTGACCCTGCCTCCTGTGAAAAGAGGTACTGCATCTTCTTAAACTGTTTGTACTTCCTGCTTCTTGTTTTGAATTTGGCCTTTTAGAGCAATTGTAAAATACCCCAAGAGTCCATCAAGGCCTGCTGGGCTCTCATGATATGGATGACTTTGTAAATGACTGGTTTTATCACAGCATGTCCCAGGTGGATGTGGACTCAGGTATCGAGAACATGGAGGTGGAGGACAGTGACCGACGGGAGAAGAGGAACTTGACTGAAAAGGTGAACCTCTGCAGTAAACAAAGCCACAAAGAAAGGCGCCTTTCACTCTTGAATTATTAGCCACGCTCGACTTTGATCATTCCCATGTTGAGATCAAGCGAGTCCTGTATGAGTCAGCATGAAAGGAGTTTGTTTACAAGATAATTAGGTACTTTCCTTGAATGCTCTTCTTGGTTTCAGTTTGGTTTCTTTCATTTGATTGATGCTCAGAAACAGTCACCATGAGACGATGATGTAGAGAATGAAGCAGTGTTCACACTGACCTGGCCTCATCTGGGTCGACTGCTAATGTGAAACCTGTCAATTTCTGATGCGTCACACTTGATTCAGTAGGCGTCAACTGTTTCATCATCAGTGATGCTGTTGGGATGGGCTTCGTGAGTGGCTTTTGATTAAGCACTCACCGTCTCTCTCTGCTTGTCAGGAAACCTCTGCAAACTCCGATGTCTCTGAAGAGCAGGCTCTGCAGCTCATTTGTAAGATCCTCCGCGTATCGTGGAAGGAGCAGGACAGAGATGTCATCTTTCTCCCTTCACTGGCTGCAGAGTTTCACCAGAACCCGAAAGATGGTACGCCGTAAAAGCCGGAACACATTGCAACTGAAAAAAAATATGACAATATCCCCCACCTCGTGAATTCATTCTTTTTTTGTTTGTTTTTCTCCCTCTGCAGTATACTCTGACTTTAAAGACCTCATTGGCCAGATCCTCATGGAAGTCTTAATGATGTCCACCCAGTCACATGTCCACAACCCTTTTGCCAGCTTGACCGCCACCTCACAGCCAATTGCAGCAGCCAAATCCCCAGACCATCGTCTGACGCTGGTGCAGCCCTCCAGTCAGGGTGGCAGCCCCATGGGTCCCAGCGCGGGGTCCTTCGGAGCCAGCTCTCTATCCAGGCAAGTACCCAGAGAGGTTTCTATGCAGGCGCACCGCCTCACTCTCCGGCGAGATGAAGGATGTACGTTGGCTGGAACTCACGTGTTTCCTCAACAGGTTTCTTTAGTATCACATGAAAGAAAGCTACCATGTGCTCCTCGATTTCTATTCCATGAGTTTGTTTTGGTTTTTTTTCTTCTTTCGACATCACTGTTACCAATGATCCTATCAATGTTGTTTACAGTCTGTACGGGTGTGGTAGTCCTCACCCAATGGCTTTGGATGCAGCTCGGAGGACCTCACTTTCGCTCTCCACTCCTACTTCACCTACCGTGCCCTCTGCACCCTCAACCACACAGTTTGTTGTTCCCCCGAGCCCCCCGGCTACTGCTGCTTCAAGACACTCCCTCAACCCTCCATCTGCCCCCATGCCCATCTCCCAGCGGTATCGGCCTTATTCTGTCTCTACCTCCTTGGGGGCTCCTTCCCCGTCGAGCCCGAGTCACCGGGGGTTTAGTTTCCCTGGACCTTCTCCCAGCCCTGCAGGGATCACGGTTCCTCCCAACACCCCAGCTCCTGTGCCCCCACCTAGCCCCCAGTCCCTGTCCTTGAGCTCACCTCAAGCACGCAACCACTCCTCTGCCACAAGCCCTACTATGGTGCCTCCTTCTCCCAGATTGAACCCCCGACAAGCTGCCTTTGCCTCCAGGATTCCTCCCTCTAGGTATTTGTTCATTTGTGTGTCCGCGTGGAGTGCAACACACAAGCTAACAAACTAAAACCATACGATTAAGGTTAATGTGTGTACGTCAAATTTGTTTCTGGCAAATCCATTTCATGTTGTTCACATATCGGGTTTTATGCTGGCAGCTCAAAGCCATGCAGGTTCATTGTTAATATTTACAACCGGGGTGCCCACGTCTTCTAGCTTATGAGCTACTTTTGAGGGTACCGGGTCATGTATCCTAATCAGATTTATCATTTCAAATGACATTTCACATTTTGTGACTAATATTTTGGTAATTACCACTGCAAACACTAGTTGGATTGGTTTGGTTTCAAAACTAGATTTTCATGTTTCTTCTGCACAGCAGACTCTGTAACTGCAGTATGAGCTTTTTCACCTTTGAAACATTCAATTAAATGTCACAAACACTATTACCTTCTTGACACAGGAAGCTGTTCAGCTGTTACCCCAGTGACAGAAAGTCAGCAGTAGACCAGATATGAGAAAGTACTCGCCACAATTTTTATATACTTTGAGGCAACTCGTCCTGTGACTTTTGCCTGCGTTAGGACAAGTGTGATCTCTAAACCCTGTGCACTTTAATGAGAAGATGGAGACATTTTTTTAAATGGCACTCAATCGCATTGGGCATCCAACAATGACAATTTTGTCTTCAAAGTTGTAAAAGTGTTTCCTAACAGAAATCTTAGTAGGCAATAACCTGCTTTTGCTATTTTTAGAATGACTTTTAAGCTACACATGGTTTCTTTTTATCCTAAGGCTGCTTATTCCTAACATGCCTCATAACGTTTGTCATAACATTTAACAAACAGGATCTGTAAGTACTGCTTTGGCTTCTTAAGCTTCAAGCTGAAATACGCTGCTGTACGGGTGCTCGTCTGAAGACGAGCTATGTCAGAGTAGAAAGTGAGGTGAGCAATGGTTGTCAGTTTATTAACGCTTGAAACGATTAATGTTGAAGAAAAATAACATGAGAAACCTGCGCGTCTGCAGTTCCGTCAGTTCATTTCTTCTTTGTTTTACTTTCCTTTTCTCTCGTGGCTTGTCATCTCAGATTTGTATCTTTATTTTTTTTTTTGTTCTATCTTCTCTGTGTGTGCACACTCGCACGTCTTTCTCTCTCCCCCTCCTTTCCCTCATGCTGTTGTCCTCATCTTCTCCCGTTAGCCCCTTGTCGCTCCTGTTTTTTGCCCTCTCTGACATGTCTCAGGACAGCAGTGATGAAGAGTCAGAGGAGGAGGAGGATTTTGCTCAGGTTCAGTTTGGGTCCAGGTACACCACTGCACAGTGTGTGCTAACCTGTGTGTGTTTGTGTGCAAGCTTGCTCAATGGACGAGCCTCCTGCATGTTTCAGAGGGCCCAGCAGGCTTACCACTAACTGCACCGTCACCAGGTCAGGCTGGTGACAGAAGCCGACGGGGGTTTCAGTCTGCCTGAAAATGTTTGCATGCTTAAATAGTTACAGTTCAATAGAACGTTCAGCCTTATCGTGGAGGTAAACGTTAAAGACGGTCTCTTAACGGTCATTTAAATGTGCTAAATGATTCTATGAACAGCCGCATGTCTGACAAATTATCTCATGATTGATTCTGTATTTCAGGAGGCATCTTCAAGCACCTCAAATGTTTTTACGTAAAGGCGGCTGGCTTTAATTTCAGTGAATTATGGCCAGCAGAGTTGTGTTTACACAGCGTTTAATTGCAGTGGGAACGAACGCTCTTCGTTTTTATGAACAAGCTCATCTTCACATCCCAGAGAAATGAGGCCCAACCCCCCAAAAGGACATTAAAATGTCGAACAAATACCATTTCAGCATCATTGAGCCCAGTTAAAATGGCATGTGTGTGAGTTGTGATCGCTTGGTATTTTTAAGTATCTGCTTAAGAGGACGTGCATTTGTTCATCTACTTGAAGGAAAACCGTCCTTATTCGTATGAAAATGTACAGTGATTTCAAGTAACTGAAGAAGTACCTCGTGTGTTGGATCTTCAGGATGCTTCTGCATTGCCCGTTTAAATAACACTTTATTTTGTTACTTACTTGGATTGTTTTATGCTTTAAGGCCACTTGAGTTCAAATCAAACCGTTCTAGCTGACCACTAATGGCAATTTGTCCTCACATAACTACATTTATCAGGTAAATGTGCATTTGCTGCAAGCAATATTCTTGAATCTTGAATATTCAGTGTAATCTTTTTTTTTTTTTTTTCCTCCAAGTATGCAGTATCACTATTGTATTACAGCTCGTTTTCTTCAAGGAGTCGGATTTGAGCTTGTTATTCTTTCACACTGTGCTGTCATGTGTTTTCTGTCATGTAACTAGGCTTTCTGTCCGTTCCTCTGTTTATCTTCCTGTCTGTAGCCTCGGTGCATGTGGAGGGGGGATGTCCGGCGAATCAGCCAGCGACCGCTTCACCATTGAAACATGCAAGGAGACAGAGATGCTGAACTACCTCATTGAGCGTTTTGACAGCGTTGGCATGGAAGAGAGGAAAGCTCCTAAGGTACTGTCTGTAGGAGAATGGATCATATCAACCAGCTGGAAAATCATAGAAATTAAAGTGATTATATGACATAATCAAGATTCTGGTCTTGATTTATTGATTTTTATTTCCTTTCCAGATGTGCAGCCAACCAAATGTCAGCCAGCTTCTCAGTAACATTCGCTCTCAGTGTATTTCCCATGTTGCCCTGGTCTTGCAAGGCACCCTGACCCAGCCTCGGTAAAGAAAACCACACGTTGTGACAAACACTTTGTTTTTTTTTTTTTCTTATCTCATTTGTCTGTGTACACTCTGTTCTTTTTTCCTCTCTGTTTCCGTGGCAACTACTCTTTCACCTTCACATTAATTATTTATTTTCACCAAAAGTGTCTCTTCTGGCTGTTTCCTCTTTGCAGGAGCCCACTTCAGCAGTCTCTGCTGGTACCTTATATGCTGTGCCGGAACCTTCCGTATGGCTTTATTCAAGAGCTGGTGCGCATTACCCACCAGGAGGAGGAAGCATTCAGACAGGTGGGAAACTGAGCCAAAAATAGGTTAATAAAACCTAAAATCTTGTGCGTATAGGCTTCCCCGTTTTGATTAATCAAAATGCAGTGATTAGTAATTTATCTATTTATGCACAAATGGCTGGTAGATTCTGAGCACTGTAATGGACTGGTGATTCTTCCACAGTGTGTCCTACCTTCATGTAGCTTCCCAAAAGCTTTAGTTGGATAAAGCAGTATACGAGATCACTGGTATTTAATGACTTGGCATGTTTCTACTTATAGCACTCTATGAGAGACCTTAAACATTACCAGCTGTCTAGTGAAGGTGAGACTGGTTGACATGTGATCAACACACACTGATGTTTTTATTAGTTTATCTACATGCTGGAGTCCAACTCAGTCTTGAGGCAGTCTCTTCATCTCAGTCGTCCAATTCAGAATGAAATAGATACAGCCTGCTATCCAAGAACTCTGAGTCGAGTCAGTCTCATGGCATGTAGCAGTTGCACATTTAATGCAATTTATATCTGTTAATGACATACCCCATTATTATAAATTGCCCTGGCCTTGGCGTCATAAAGGCATATGAAAGATGTAATATGTTTAGGGGGCAGCCTCTCTATAACACTTTCTCAAATAATGAAAGATTTTCATGATTTCAAGCCAATGTTCACTTTGAAATATGTATTAACTGAAAATGCACTGACCCCGGTTTCCTTCTTGTGTTTTAGATCTTCATTCCCATCCTACATGGGCTCGCTCTCGCAGTGAAAGAATGTTCCTTTGACAGTGATAATTTTAAATTTCCTCTCATGGTAAGAATAAGTTGTGTAGGCTGGAACTTTACAGCCACAGGTGCTATTGTAGTCGTATTAAGGAGGTGCTGTTGCAGTACAGTGAAATGCTGTACAGTGAAATGTAGTGCAGCGGTGGCCTGTTTCACCCCATGTCAACTAAAAAACTTCATATGTGCACAAATTATTACCTTGAAGAAGTAGATTTTCATGTTGATTAATGAAAACATCAAATGTGGATATGCAACAGTATTTTCTTTTTGTTTTAACAGGCATTAGCTGAGCTTTGTGAAATTAAGTTCGGAAAAACTCACCCAGTGTGCAGTTTGGTAAGTTGACGGAACATGGTCTTTCTGATCACAACAAGTATGTCTGAGATTTGTAATCGAGTACCTTTTGTATTTCTTGTTACCTCTTTGTGTCACCTCGGTCATTTCACCTCATTTGCTGAGAAAAATATCTGCAAAAAGAGCTTGGTCTGTGTTTAGGGGCTGTAATTGAGTTCAAAATGAAATAAATTAGTTTTAGCTGCTCACTTCCTGTCATTATTATTATAGGTTCCTGATGATCCTGCGATGTGATGTGTGTCTCTCTTTTGGTTCATTTGTGCAGACAACATCACTGCCTCTATGGAGTCCGAAACCTCTGAGCCCTGGTTGTGGCAGAGAGGTCCAGAGATTGTCCTACCTAGGAGCCTTCTTCAGCCTCTCGGTGTTTGCTGAAGATGATGTGAGTTGATGCAATGTGTAGTAAAGCTCTGTCTTATTCCTTTGCTTCATAATATCAGGACGCTGTTATTTGTTAACTGCCAGTCATGCTTGAAAAAGTTAGCGACAACAAGCTGAATATTAATTAGCAAGCTAAATACTACTACAGGAATGTAAGTTGTTGTATTTTGTGTTTTTTTTTTTAGACCAAAGTAGGGGATAAATATTTCTCTGGCCCAGCCATCACCATGGAGAACACGCGAGTTGTGAGCCAGTCGTTACAGCACTATCTGGAGTCGGCAAGGGTGAGAGTTGCACTTTTCATTGTTTTAAAATATCTTTTCCTTGTGTCTAATCTGTTAAATTTATTTGTCTTTGTCAGGGTGACCTGTTCAAGGTCCTCCACAACATCCTGCTAAATGGAGAAACACGCGAGTTAGCTCTTAATTACATGGCAGCTCTAGTCAACTACAATGTGAAAAAAGCCCAGATGCAGGTAATTTGTTTTATTCCTCTTTGAAACAATTGTATGCACTCTGGTGTGTGTTGAAGTTTTGAAATGATTCAAGCAGAAATTTCTCCCTTCACCCAGACCGATGACAAGCTGGTGTCAACAGATGGCTTCATGCTCAACTTCCTGTGGGTGCTGCAACAGCTGAGCATGAAGATCAAGCTGGAGACGGTAGACCCCTACTACATTTTCCACCCCCGGTGTCGTCTTGTTGTCAGCCCCGAGGAGACCCGTCTCAAAGCCACCATGGAGGAGCTGAAGACCTGGCTCAATGAAATGCGTAAGTTGAAATGTTGATATAAAAAAAATTTGACTGCAAGAGAAAGAAAACAGATTCTCTGAAATGTCCGTTTTCTAAAAATGTTATATTGGCCTTTTGCCAACTTGATTGAGTCAATAATCTTCATTTTGAATTGGTAAAGAAAAACCAAAAACTCCTCATATTGATCTTTGACTGTTTGTGCCATTCACACATGATCCCTATCCAGGATTACACCACCTCCTCCAATCTAATCGTTTATCTAAGGGCAAAGCTCATTGTGTAGAAAAGTTTACTCGACTCTTATTTTACTCACATCTCCATTTAATTGGATCAGTTGTGATCCATATAACCGCAGCTGCTGTACGGCTGCCGTCCAACTTTACTGGACCTAATTAGGAGCCGTTACAGTGTCTTGCTAAAGCCGCATCCGCCCCAATACAAAATGAATTAATCCAATATAATTATCAATATGAACCTCCTTGCATTGGTGTAAATCTACTGATCAGTTAATGTATTGGATATGGATACAAAATGTGGCAATGTGTGATATAAAAATACAATTTATACTGTTTACTATTTCCCCATGAAAAATAGATATAATGCAAATATGTATGAATAAGTGACACTTTATTAATATAGAAGATCTGTTCAGTTTTACAACTGCTTGAGCTGATTGATGATAGTGTTGTACCTTATTTTCTACAGACCTTTGCATGGCGTGGTGTGATACGACATTACCATATCAGACAGTGTGTTTCTATATTGAGATTGTGAGTTTTTCTTGTGAACATTGACAGATGAAGACCCCGCTAAGTTTACAGAGCCCAAGTTCCCCACCGAGTGTTTCTTCTTGACGCTTCACACCCACCATTTGTCCATCCTGCCTGGTTGCCGGCGCTACATCCGCAGATTGCGGGCTATTCGTGAACTCAACAGGTACACGCACCTACGCAGATAATCGTCGCTTGCTCACAGGGTTTGGATTAACAGTCTCGTTTCACATTTCAGGACTGTGGAGGAGCTCAAAAACAGTGAGAGCCAATGGAAAGATTCTCCATTGGCCAGTCGACACAGAGAGATGCTCAAACGCTGCAAAACCCAGCTCAAGGTGAGTCAAATGTATTTGCCAATGCACCCGGCTGCTTTTGTTTCCTTCATTGATCCACCACTCAAACGCCAGCTTAAAGCTGCAGAAAAGTAAACGCACTCAACAGTCTTAAGTTGATTTGAAAATTAACTGACTCTCAGACTAACCCTTAACATTAATGCCAAATCACTGCAAGAGAACATATTGTCAGAAATGTGATCCCTGTGGTGGGTGACTTTGTCCTGTCAGAAACTAGTGCGAGCCAAAGCCTGTGCTGACGTGGGCCTTCTGGATGAGAACTTGCTCCGCAGATGTCTGCAGTTTTACAGCACAGTCATTCAGCTCATTCTTCGCATGGTGGACCCCGAGTACCCCA
>OMNM01002783.1:15245-26145 GCA_900302745.1 Parablennius parvicornis | reverse complement strand
TCCTCTGTCGTGAGTTAGATTTCAGTTGGTAACTCCGAGCAGCAGAGATACACACACACACACACACACACACACACACGCACACACACACACACACACACACACACACACCCGCAGACACACACACATGTCTCTGTTCACAAACCTCAACTAGTTTCTCTGCTTTTCATCTCTAATCTTCCGCCCTTTTCCGTTGCCCCACTCGGCGACATCTAAAGATCTGGCTTTACGACTTCCTCTCATCATAAGAGCAGAGGAGGGGAGGAAATAAAAGTGAGCGAAGCCACACTGAAAGTGCCAAGACTCTATGCCTTGAACTATTGTTCTCGGGCTGAGCGATAATGAAGGATGAAGTGTGAAGAGGCAGGACGACGACGACCGGGCCTGGAAGTGACGGGCTGTCGCCGGCGT
This sequence comes from Parablennius parvicornis, assembly GCA_900302745.1. NCBI lineage: Eukaryota > Metazoa > Chordata > Actinopteri > Blenniiformes > Blenniidae > Parablennius > Parablennius parvicornis. Next base: position 25,734 of record OMNM01002783.1, on the reverse strand, counting down.
TTGTGCAACGTGGTTATGTACTCACCCTTGCAAGTGTTGCGTTACAGTCAGTCGGTCAGATGGTGGGCGAGCGCCTACCTGAAGCTCCCGAGCTTTAAATTATGGTAACACAGAGATAACCTGAGCCAGTAGAACCCACTCACACGTCATGCTAACTATCGCCAAAATCACCTATTCCTTTCAATCAAAACACTTCGAGTAGTTTCACCATCTGGTTGATCTCTTTTGTCTTTTGCTTCGTCAGCCTGTCTGGCTGCCAGACTTACAAGTCCACAATACAATCATGAAAAACCAAGTAATTATAAACTTTTCTTGTTTGTGGTGGAGATAGTTTGAGGAGAGTTTGGGAATCTGTTGCTAAGGTGTTCTCTTATACGGGTGGGAAAAGTTTGTTGGGGGAGGCAGACACATGTCGAAGCCGTTATTTTGTGGATGAAGAGTTAAATGTCAGTCGACTTTTCAAAGGAGTTTGATGAATGACGTGGCGGAGAGTTCCCCTTTGTGTCTCGCACACTTTGATATTATGAAGAGACAAAGCTCAGCATTAGCAGCTTCAGCAAACCTGAGTGATTGAGAGCCAAAAGGCCTTGATTTATCATCAAGGTAATGTCTGTACACCTTGATTTTGCAGTGCCTTCATTACAGATGATTTATGACTTGGCTGATTTTAACAAACAAAACTAAATCATCTCCAGCCGGTGTTTTTTAAAATGTGTGGGAGAATGAGTCCCCCTCACATAGCTTGAATCAGACTTCTCACGCCACACTTTGTCTCAAGCAAAGTAGTCCTTTTTGGTTAAATGCCGAGCTTCCTGTTTTTCTTATTGTAAGATACTATTGTGGCTGACTGTTTAAGTCCAAAGGCATTGAGAAAGTACAACTGGTTTCATTGTTATTAAGAGCTTTTAACATGAAATAAGTCTTCATATCAAATCTAAACTGTTAGAAATACAATAAATTTCAGTACATTCTGCATTTTTGTAAAAGGAGATGCAGCTTTGCATATCAGGCATGTCACTCTATGCTGCCAATCTGTCTGAAACAACACTCCTGCCAAAATTGGGAAGACAAAATGACAGAAAGCTGAGTGAACAAGATGTGTTGGTCCAGAAAAGTTCTGAACAGTTGTGAGGCAGCACATGTTGGGATTTGAAAATGTGTATTTGTGAGCAATCCCGGCAACCTGCACAGCTTCTGGTACACTGCATGAGGAGCTCATCCTAACTCCAGAAACAAACATACAGACGCACCTACTCGTATACTGAGGTCAGAAAGAGCAGTTGCGTTTTCTTTTTTTTTTATAGATTTTATCTCTCGCTAAAATCTCAAAAGGGCTTGTGTTCAGCAATTATAACTTAAATTTCACGAGAGCTTGGTTGCACAACGGTATATCTGAGCAAGCATGCGCTCATTTCTCTGAGTCTGCCTGTGCAGTTTGTGTGCTCTACCCTCTCGTTTACCCATAGGAGGACTTAGTGTGGCTGCGACTGCATCCTCTGGCACACTCGCATTAACATTTCATCCTGATTGTCTCTGTCAAAGTAATTCTTCACCATCGACTAAAAGACTGTGACTGGAGCCTCCCCCGACTCCACACCCCATGTTACCTCTCTCCCCCTCCTGCTTCAAGTTTCTCCTTCCTTCCCTCCCACATCTCCAGCTTTCCCTCTCTACCTTTACCCCACACTCTGTCTTTCTCTATCTCACTTCTGTCCATCTGGCTCTGGAGATAAACATGAGTCTGGCTCTCCTCACGCAGACAAAGTACCTATAAAGATGACTCCAATCACTGTGGATTGCCTTAGTTTGGCTGTTATGTCTAAGTGACCCTCCAGTGAAACATAACCCATCTGTCTACTTTATTTTTTTTCTCTTACCTAGTATGTTCTCTTTCTTTTTTGGGGGGGTAGTGGCGTGTCCTCCTCATTACCCGCACCAGGACTTCGATTGACAAGCAGATTATATCCAGAGGAAACGTGATTAATGAGTTTGTTGGAATAACATAAATCCACTTAATGGAATTGGAGACACAAAAAAAAGAGCAAGGAGGAGCAAGAGGGAGGAAGACATAGAGGAGGAGAAGGAGAGGGTTGATCAGGGTTCAAATATCCACTTTGCTGAAAGGCAACAACAGCAAGCAGGCCTCAGCTGCTGTCATTCTGGCCTTGGAGCAAAAGAAAAAAGAGGATAGACAATCTCCTATTTTTTTTCTTTCTTATTGTTTCCCTCATATCCTCCCCTCATGACGAATCCTGCGGGGCGCCTGCCCCACCCATACCTCCCTTCATCCAATCCCCCTTTCAGCCAGATATCATCCCATTCAAACCCACAGAACCAACATGTCTACATCCAAGGACAGGACCCGTGTACACACACGCATGCACACACACACACACACACACACGCGCACACACACACACTCCTCCACGTGCACATAATTACAGAGAGAGCCTGCAAAACGGCCCTTTAACAGTCTGCTAGCTGCAACAATGAAATCTGTTCTTTGCCAACAGAGTTAGGACCCCTTAAGACATAAGAGGATCAAGTTGCGCATCCGGTAACTTAAACCATTTAACTATTTGTGCATTTAATTCCACTGACATGCAATTTTTCAACAGAAAACAATGCAAAGGGCCCGTGTTGTGAGACAATGCAGAAGCTCCGCACCTTAATCAAGCTGGCGGAACAAAAATATCACTGCAGGCATTTTTTTATGATCATCTTGACAATGAAGTTAAGAGTTACAAATGACAACACATATATCTGTATTTTTCTTTGGGTTAAGACTTTTTTTTCCCCTGAGACAAAACTTGAAGAAATGCTGGACACTGCAAATACAAACATTGTCTATGTGTAATTGACTTATAAGCTCAAGTGAATCAGTGCGGATCCTCCACATAATCTAGTCTCATTGTTAAAGGATCTGCGGATTACTATCTTTACCTTTAAACTCTGTGAAGTCTAAATCTGTAACAGAAGGACCCTGCAACAAAGGGATAATTAGCTATCTTGCTGACACAGTGACTTATTTGGAATTACCCCAAGTGACATACAATATGCATCCTTGAGGTTTTCTCTACTTTCAGAACACATATGCTTCAATTGCTTTGAGATAAATGTTAAATTCCAATGTGCCAATTTTGGACAACAAAACAATAACAACTTTTGAGACATTTTGAATACATAATCTACTCCAAAGTCTACTTTTAATCAGACATAATGAACCAACTTTAATGTCTTTGCATATTCTCATTTACCAACTGCAGTGTGTATTCAAGTACGGAAAAATTACTTTAGGAGGACATTGAAGCTTAAAATGTAGCTACACTCATACCGCACTGATGAAACTTTCTCATTTATAACGACGCATCATTCATGCATTAATCATCATGCTCTAGCGTTGTTTTCATCAGATAAGAAGTTCGGCTGTAATGCATACAATTCATTAGCAGTGTGTTATGCTCATTTATATGCTATGCATCTAATCGTTTACCATCTTTGTTTCTTTGTAAGTTCATGTCGCTAATTGTCAAGTCAGTTTAGTTCGGCACTTAGTGAAAGAACCAATTCAGTGCATCAAACCAGTAGACTTCGTTTTTCAATTTATTTTTTTTCTTCTGCAAAGATAAGCCAGCTGTGAAATGATACAGTTGAGGTTCAATCTCTCCTGGCATACTAATGTGATAAATTAAAATCACACACTGACAGGTTTGGAGAGATTTACTATAGATGAATATGAGGCAATTTAGAGAAAGTATTTTGGTAGATCTGGCAGGGAGGTCAAGATTCATATCTAAATACATTTAATCAGTGCAGTATATTACTGCATTTTAGGCCTAAATTGGAAAGGTTTTGCTTCTAATGTTATCTGCAACAGAGGTAAATGGAAATGTTCCGTGGCCTGCAGCCTTCTTGAATCAGTATTTAAAGCTTCTTGGATGGCGCTTCTCTCTTAGGAGTACAACAACAAGCTTGTGAAGAGACAGATATGTACTTTGTTGTCATGTTGAGTTTGAGCCATTTCTGTGCAATCAATCCCAGCCAAACAGGTATGCGTGCATCTGACATGTTTGCAGACATCTGCTTTGGCCTTTGACACCATTTCTACATCTGCCAAAAGAGTGGAGCTGACAACTGAAGTGCTGTCAAATCTGCCACTGTGAAGTAAAATGGCACTCCTGAAGTGCTCGATTATGAGCGCGTTGCTGTCTGCCGGCTGGCTGGAGTGCAGTTTGTGGACAAGACAACGCCAATAGACAAGAGCAGCTAATCCCCCCGTGCCATAGCAACAGAGAGCATGCCATGAGGACAGCTGACTATCTGGAGGATGGCTGAATGGGAGCAGAGGTCAAAAGCGACAGGTTTTAAGAAAGTGATAGGAGTGGAGACCCACACATTGATTCAACTAAACCACTCCATAACAGAAGCAAGGAATTTTACTGCTAATGGCTTCAAGTACAATGTGCTATATGTCAGAAACGTAATACTTTCTGAAAAAAAACAAACATTGCTAGGAAACATAATTCAACTGCAATTACCACCAGTGATGAAATGTAATTGAAAAAAATAAACTAGCACTGCATAAAGGCCATTTCTACTGAAGGGGCGGGATCAGGACCCCTTGAGGAAGAGCTGCCTTCCAGTATATTTACACATGTGTATCTGTAAGTGTACAACAAGATAGTTCAAATAGATAAAGAGCATCATTTTAATCCAAATGTGTAGGATTATCCCGTGTCCGTACAAATATAATCTCCCTCTTGCTCTCTCTCTGTCTGTCTCTCTCTCTCTCTCTCTCAATCCCAGGATAATGTTAGTATAGGTCATTTCCTTATTTTTAATATCAAGATAATAATACAGTCCGTCTAACATTAGTCCTGTACAATATACTGTGCAGCGCAAAAAAACATCCCGTCATGAGTGGGAATCAGAATTCAACCTACTCGCTCTGTTTTCTTATTTTTCAGATGGGTCTGAGTGAAATTATCCCCAAAAGAGCCATCTAGCGGAATTGACATAGAAACTGCAGCTGGGGAACATCACCAGGTGAGAACCTGGCAACTTTCATCCGTAACACTGACTACAACCTTTTAGGTCTTCATGTGGTTGTGCCGACAAACATTATAACAAAGCAGCTGTGAGTTCAACCTTTTTTTTTCTTACTCAAAAGGAAAGGAGTGAGATAAAGTCTGAATTATCATCCTTGTGTAAAAGTTACATGACAATATGTATGTTTGGCGAGTGTCTATCCAGATAAGCATCTTACCATGATATACATGGCTTCACCAGTATATACAGTGTAACTGCTGCATTTGCATCTCAACTCAAGCTGATGCAGTAGAGCTGGAGAGGCGCAACAACAACACAAGCTAATCCCAGCAATGTGCCACAGAGGGGTTTAGCTCAGGGGAGGGACTTAGACGACATAGGGTGAGAGAGGGAGAGAGAGAGAGAGAGAGAGAGAGAGAGAGAGAGAGAGAGAGAGAAAGAGAGAGAGAGAGATTGTGGTCAACATGATCTGTCTGCAACTTTGACATTCTGAGATTACCATCAATTCCAATACACTTTGTGTAGAATCTCAGATTGAACTCACGTGTGTACGGATCAACACACACAGGTCCACATCCATTGAAGCAGCACTTCTCGTCACCGGGGCATTGGTAGTCGCTGGTGCAATCAGCCACACGAATGTAGGGGCACACTTTTACAACTCCGAACCAGCTTAACGGAGGACAATTTCCAGGCTTTCCTGCAGACAAAAATGTAAGACATTAACGTACACATGAGGTATGAGGTGTAAAACAACAGAATTCGATATTGTAGACCATCACAGGCCTGTTGAATATCATTTCAAAAGCATCCTGGCTTTAGACAAAGATTTAGACAAAGATCTAATAGTGTATGTCTATTTTTCAAAGTATTGTTATTATTTACTCTACAAAAATGGTTACCTACCACATCCTACTTTACTATCCAAATGCCGAAATCAAGCTAAACAAGCATGTTTAAGAAATGTGTTGATTTCACTATATGTTTTAATATTTAGAAAAGTAAAATAACTGTGACTGGCTTGAGCACATCAACATGACTTTGACAGACATAGTTCATACTCTGCAGTTTGGAAATGTATTTGTAATTAATGTCTTGTATCAAAACCCTGGCATATTGGAAAAAGTTAAATGAATGTGAATTTGTTTTAAACACAAACACAGCATGGATGAGGAATTTCTTAAAAGATACACTCCAGAAAGCAACTGTTGTTCAAAAACACTGAATGAAAGTACAAAAGGGCTAAAAGCTTGATGTGTCAAAGTAATCACTCAAAAAAGCAGAGAAGTTGTATCAGATAAAACATTCTGAAAGTTATATCAAATATATTATATAAAAATAAAATGCTTTAAACAGAAACATTAAAGAAGCCAGTCACAGGTGAAACACATCTGAGTCTTTACGTACCACTTAAACCACCATCTCCAGCAGAAACTGGGTTGAAGTGCGCAATGGCAACAAAAGCAAAAAGCAGTGCACACACAGTCGAGTGCCCTTTCTCCATGTTGACCGATTGCACACAGAATCTCCACTTCTGTCAGAACAAAAATGCTGCTGTATTTATACTAAAAGCCAAGCAGCAGGCCAGTCACAGGAGGCTACGTCCTTGAGCCTGAAAAGAAAGAGACAACATAGATTAGATGGTTGACGCTTGAGTGTGATTCTTTTTTTTTTTTTGTCAGTGATATCTGATTTAATCTTTTTTCTTTTTTTTTCTCAATTCTTCCATACCCACTGACACTTTTAGCTGAGGATTACTACAACAGCAATATAGTGCATCAAGTTACTTTCCAATTCGCTGACTTAAATCAAATACTGGTGAACCTGAATGAGCCCTGAGTGGAAACCACAGTGTAGCGCAGTGTTCATCACATATGACATTTCCTTTGAAAGGTTAAATATGTCAAATACTGACTTGTGACATGGATCACCATCTCCTCCCAACAAATACAAAATAATGAACCCATAGACTTCCATGTATCCACACTTCAAAACAAATTAAATCTTACCCTTCCATGTCTGAATTACATGACCTCGATCCCACAGGAAAGATTTTAAGACACTGTGTGCACCATCTTGCACCTGTATTTTGTCACATGCTCATTTTTGTTTTAATTCCTGCCTTAGTTACAAAATGAGGTGTTTAATGTTGCAAATCCTCCAGCTGTTTCCTCCATCTTCAACATTTCTGCCTATCAAGGACACCAAAGGAATGAAATTAAAAGCTGCCCCTGCTGGGTTCATTGAAAACATTTGAACTTCGGTGGGAAAGATGGGACACATGGCTGTCTTACTGTAAACGCTACTGAATGGCAGGAGATCAAGATGTCATGGTGTTACATTGGATTCAGCATCATGCTAACTGAACACAATAACAAACATTCATATTAATACCACAAATGACAGGCAGCTAACTGCAGCTATTCACTTTCTCATTCATGCCAGCTTATCACATTTACTTAAAAAGCTGTTGAATGAAGTGCTTATTTAGGAAATGAGTTACCTATGAGTAAATATAATTAAGGTGAAAGGTCATGCATGTTACGCAGTGATTTTCACCTTTTAATTATTCTCAGGTTTAGTGAAAGACACATATTGATCGAGTATAATTTATTGGTGTGCTGTGTTGTTCACACCTCGGCTTTCAGTGGTGTTCTGACTGAACTTATCAACCTCTTAATACTGTTGATGATGTCACAGTGATAGAAACCATCAGTAATTCACAAAAATACCTGTATTAGGGCACTGCATCATAGACAGGTATCTAATGCAAAAAATCCAATCAACGCATTTCACCAATTTTAATTCTATGCAGCCACAGCTGGACCACATACACATTTAGCAAAAGTATAAATATTAATGTCATAAAATAATAAAGCATTAAAAAGTAGGAATTAAATGTACAAGTCTTGATAACTTGTACACAAAATCCATGTTGGTTTCCTTCTTCAAGAATGGTTCAATACCTTTGTTATACAATGTGGGTTGAAAAAACAACAACTAAACCGCTATTAAATCTCATTGAATGTAGTTTAGCTCATGAGGACACCACAGATGCAGCTTCCCAGCTCTGTCCAGTATGATCGCTGACCGTCCAATCAACAGGAAGTGAAAATGCTGACGTTGCTGAATGCCTGCTGCATCCCCCGGTCTTGCCAACTCAAAATCTGATTGGTAAAAGCAACACTTCCATTGCCATTTAATTGAAGCTACGAGCGCCTACACTGTTGATTCTGCAGGCCGAAAGGCCGAGGTCATTGACCCGAGTAGCACATCACGGTCAAAATATGATTGGATAAGAGCACTTTATAGACGTGCTTCTGGAGGCTCTGCAACGAGGAGAAAAGCAATTAAAACAATTGGGAGATTTCTTAATAGAAAAAATATATGTTAAATTGTAACTTAGTCATTCTGATAGTGTTCAGGCCACCAGAGAAGGCCTTGCTAGTCCAGATAATCCAACACTGCTATAATTATTGGTGATACAAAGGCCATTACAAACCTATTGTCTAGAATGCTTTTATACACCTTGCATAACCAAAGACCTGCATTAAGCCACATTAAAACAAGTCATTTTGTTTTTTTACCGAGTGTATCAATGCTGTTTCTATAGAAATCATGTTGAATCTCATGAGGGTTTTGTCTAGGACATAAAAGCAAAAATGAAGTAATTTATATTTTTTGGCCATTTTTAGTCATTTCTGTGCCCTTAAATGGCACCCTCTAACAAAGGTACAAGAGAGAAACACCTATCACTACATCCTTGGAAATGTTCAGTTCCTCTGATATGGTTATTTTCAACCCAAGTCGTCTGTCATGTGCAGGCGCCATCACATATCTAAGTAATAGTTAGCAAGGTCATGACACTGTTGCTCGGTCCTTCTGCCCTGAGAGATATCATTATCTGAGCTTCTGTAGATGACAAAGGATTTTAGTGTCCAATTTTGAGAGATGATGAGTTTAAATGAAAAATAAAACATTTAAAAAGAAACTAATGTAAAAAGATATTTGCTCAGATTGGAATGTTGTAACTCCCTCTACTCTATTTTCATATCTTGCCTTGGTCATAAAAATAAAGCTTGTAATTGAAAAAGAGTAAATGAAAATAATATATTTATATAATAACATATGCAACATCATATTGTTCTGAACAAGTAGCATTCAGAAACTTTAGATCAAGTTTATACTTAATATAATTAAGCATCTTTACCCATGGTGAAGATACTTCTCGTATGCTAGCTGCATTCATTTTGTTATTCAGGACACTATCTACATTTTTAAAATGTATTTCTAATGTAACATCCCAGCATAGTGAGTGCCTTGGTCCGCACTACTCCACCAAAAGCTTTTTTATTTTCTGTCTTACATTATTGAACAAAGTGATTAATGCAGGTGTGTTTGCCTCTGTGATTAATACTCTGTGAAATAGTAATGATTTAACATCAATAATGATAACTTGAGGCAATCTTGGAAATTATTAACTTATTAAGTGACTACTTTTGGGTGTTTATTTTTATTCACGCAAAGCTGTTGACTGTTACAGCAGTGCCTCCTGCTCTTACAGAGATAACAAAAAAAAAAATCAAACACTTCTGACGTCGATAAAAAGTTCATTGAGTGCTTTGCCACTCAGAAGGACAAAAGGGCAAAATCCTTGCATAAACAAAATATAAGAAACACACGCACACACACGTATGCTATTCAGCTCCGTATATTACTTAATTTCTTAATTTTTAGTACAATTTCCCACAATAAACAATGACAAAAGTGGTAATAAGACATCAAAAGTTGTGTAGTTATTTCCCAAAAAGTGGAAAGAACATTTTAAATTAGAACTTTTAAAGTAATCAAATGAGGGAGGTTAAAATGTCAGAATATAAATGAAAGTATTTCCTTCTGGGATTAAGTGTTTCTATTCTATTCTATTCTATTCTATTATATTCTATTCTAAAATAAAATAAAACAAAATAAAATAATTTTGTTGTGAAATGTCGTCATCTAGTGGCTGAAATGTAATACAGCATGATAAACACTGGTTCAGATTTTATGTTTTTTATGAGGAGGAATGTTTTCATTCACAAGATTAAATTACATACCCATGAATATCTTTCCACAGACCAGCAGAATAAAGCTTTTATTTGGTAGCTCTTTTCTTACATGGTCAAAGAACACCAACAGAGGCGTCATGTGCCGCATTACAGCTAATAGCACAAAACACTGGGATTGTGCATCGTTACTTTCTATTATTAATCTGTCACGAATGTTGCAAATTGGGAGAACTTGGTTCATCGCTTCTTCTTCTTCTTCTTCTTCTTCTTCTTCTTCTTCTTCTTCTTCTTCTTCTTCTTCTTCTTCTTCTTCTTCTTCTTCTTCTTCTTCTTCTTCTTCTTCTTCTTCTTCTTCTTCTTCTTCTTCTTCTTCTTCTTCTTCTTCTTCTTCT
>OMNM01002783.1:4713-15225 GCA_900302745.1 Parablennius parvicornis | reverse complement strand
GTCATGTGCCGCATTACAGCTAATAGCACAAAACACTGGGATTGTGCATCGTTACTTTCTATTATTAATCTGTCACGAATGTTGCAAATTGGGAGAACTTGGTTCATCGCTCCACTCTTCTTCCTCTTCTTCCTCTTCCTCCCTTCTTCTTCTTCTTCTTCTTCTTCTTCTTCTTCTTCTTCTATCGACAGTTTGCATTCATAAAGTTGCACTACCGCCATCTGCTGGTTTTAGAGATTCCTCGCCAGTCCCACCACTCAGAAATAAAGAAAGACATTGATATGAAGTTGATCTTCACATCAAAATTATAAGTTACAGATTAATGAGAGTTCAGAAAGGCTCAGTCTTTATTTTTGTCCGAGCAATAGGCTACTGACTTGTTCTTTTCAGTCCAAAATGACGTTAACAAACAAACTAATCTACTCTTGTTGATGTCCAGAGCATGCAAGTACTAATGATTTATTCCAAAAGATCACGAAATATATAATCAAACTTCAAAACACAAAACTTGTTACCATTTAAAAAAAAAACAAAAACAGAAAACAATATATAATTTGATCCCACCAACTGAATACAATTGTTTACACAATATAGATAAAACTATTTAAATGGAAGAACAGACATCCACAAAATCTTCATTAGAGGGAAATAAAAGAAGATTCAAGACGTTACAGAGTCACTCAATCAATCTAAAACAAAGTGTTGCAGCGTGAACGGAATCATTTCTTTTAATGACTTTTTATGACTCTTCTTGTGTTTCCAGTGGAGCTCCATGTTTGTCTGGAGCTTTTTTTAGCTGCCGAATGTATAGATTTGTTTTGAAGTTTTGAATCAATTTTGTGTTGTAAAATGTGTTTTTGTTAAAGGACAAATGTGAATTCAAGTGTCCAGTCTAAGCTGCTTTAATCCCTGTCACTGTATTCTGATATAGCTGCTGTTTACCCTGCCTGATCAAATACTGTGATCTGATTTTAAGAGTGTATTTTACCAGAATCCAGTTGTGGTAGAGGACTTTTTACATGTTTTTACTGTGTGCTCATTATCATCGAGTTGAACTTTTCAGCTCAGCTCGTTTGTCCCACATACTGATCTCTAACATACTTTCCCTGACACTTGACCTTTTTTCTTCTTTTTTTAGATTTTGACATAATAAGCTATAATATGGCAGCTGGTGGTTCCACAGGCCACACAAGGTGCCCTTATTTTTCACGGAGCACCCCTCGAAGCCTTGCAGGTGCGATTCCCCATCAGTCCACATTTCAAAATGTCCTTGAGCAATACACTAAACTCCAAACTGCTCTCAATGGATGTATTAAGTGCCTTCCATGGCAGCCATCTCCAGTGGTGTGTAAATGTGTGTGTGAACGGTTGAAAGTGATTACCAATGCTTTGGGACTGTTCATACGAAGGCAAAGCATTTTATTTAAGTGAAATACATTTACTCCATTTAATTTTCAAAACATTTCCACATCCCACCATTCAGGTGTGATACAGCTCTTTTTTCTATGTTCTACTAATTTTGAACTGTGTGCATTTCAGTTTTCTAACTTTTTCAGCCATTTTTAGAGTTTAAAATGGGCAAGATAGAGACCTAGATAAGTAGAGTGGCAGAGAGTGACAGCTTAAACTCAAAACAAAGATTTCTCTCTCATCGCCACATCCACGTCTCACTCGAAACCTATCATATCAATAATCCATTTGAGGTCTTCTTTTTCACATAAGGAGCCAGTTTTGTTCACAACAAGCATTTCTATATGAAAATGAATGTGTTTGAAGGCAGGTTGATTACAGCCAATTATTTTGGAGAGAGATTCTTTTCTCTCACAAACAATAGTGAAGACTTTTGTCTCAACTCAGTACTCCTATATGGATGATCCTACAGATGTTAAATATTCACAGTATCTACGAGGTGTCTCTGAGGCTGTACGATCAAAAATGTCTTTAAATTGGTCGCCCGGTTATCAAACACCAATCATTTGTTCCACCCCCCCAAAATCCATCGGAGCACTGCTTTTTCACTCACAGCACTGCTCTGCGAGCTGCACACCATCTCCATTACAACACATCTACTTAGGATATAAATCCACTCATATTTGCTAGGAAGAAACTGACAACACTAATTGTGATTGGCTGAATTTTATGTCTGGCACTGAGTGCAATATCCATTGCTGCCTACTGACATTTTAAATGGCAGCTATATTATTGTCACACACACACACAATGATAGAGCCATTATTATTTAAACAGACTTAGTGGCTGTACGGTGAGGACCCTTGTCCCCTCCATTCCATCAAAATTCAAATTATGACAAAAAAGAGACTGCTACATTTGGAAGGACATTTTGCACAGTAACAACGTTTACTAAATGGGATGCTGATGCTACAGTACAATTGTTTATATATTTTTTTCCCCAATCAGAAACACTTTTCTCTGGTTAGGGTGCACTTGGCTCAAAAAATATTTCACAGGGGTACATCACTGAAAAAAGGTTGAGAACTATTGATTTAGAGCATTGTTCCAATTGTGACACCCACATAACTTATTTGCCTTACTGTCTGGAATTGGTATATATCAGTGTGTGCTGAGGACAGATAGGGATTCTGTCATTGTGGGAGAAGAAGAGGTTTTGCCAGCAGTCAAATATAAAGAGTGACATAATGGAAATAAAGTGGATAATCGTTCATGAGGACCAAAGGAGCAGTGAAAAGGTTGCTGGGAATGAGATGGTTTCTCACCTGTTTCTCAATGTTGGACAATGGGCAAACCAATGTTCTAATGTAATGTGTGTGGAGTAGATAAAAAAGAAAGCAAAAATATTTTTTTTTTAAATCACTTTTTTTATTTGAAAGTAAGCACCAAGCAAGGGAACAGTATGATTCAGAATGGATATAGATTTTTTTTTTTTTTTTTTCAAATCAACAGGACTCTCAGCAGGCATGTCGACAGGTTGTCACAGTAAATGTGCGCTCATGGACATAAACGCTCATTCAAGTAGGTCTTACCACCCTGGGGGGGACACAAACAGACACATATGGCATAATTAGTCATGATGCAAAACACATACACAACAAAAACATCAGGGGATGTGATGTTTCCAAGAGATTTTGTTCAAATCTTACTTCTTGAAGGTGGCACACACACAAATGAACACCCATAGGCACAGCACTTCTGATTATGTGGACAGCAGCCGTCATGAAGGCACTCATTAGGGCATTTCTGGAAAAGATTCCTGGGGCAGCGTGCGGGACAACTTCCTGGTTTTTCTGGTGAAAACAAAAAAAAAAAAGAGTACATTTGTGAAACAATCTGATAAATCTGGTTTTGGATTGAACAGACTTGGTGGTTTTCCAAGCACCTTGGGAGAAGTGACCGAAATAAAAGAAATATCTGATTACAGGTCATCAAGCAGGAGCAGCATTGAATCCTCCAATATGACAGAAACAAACTCCAATAAAAAACAGTATGCACAGTTATGGGTTTACACTTAATAACAAAACAAGAATTGTAGTGATATGAAAGGCACTTTGTTAAAGTATTACCAATAAGTGGAGGCACACATCTGCGTCCGCATCCAAAATCGCAGCACTTGAGTGGTTCAGGACACTGGAAGTCATTTTCACATTTTTGGGCAGGAAAACTGCATGCTCTTGATCTTTTCACCACATTAGGACATTCTCCCTCCCTGGCTGTGAGGAGAAAGTAGCATGTAAGAAGACACTGTTAGAGAAACATCACACATTTAACATTCTAAAACATTTGTTTTTATCATCACATTATTCCGATAATACTTTATAATCCCACTTCAATATATTTATTTGACATGAATAACAGTTGCATTAAATCAACCATGTACAAGTAAACCTCCAGCTTAGTGCCCCAGTAAACAGATATGACTATGAACTGGTTTATGTTTAAAAAAAAAAAAAAAAAAAAAGTACACGATTGGACACTTTGAACTCAACTTACGCAGGAGAGGTTGCTGGCACTGTTTTCCACAACGAGCAGTCGGGCAGCACTTATCGTCACCCTTGCAGTTAAAGTCAACCCAGCATCCAGGAGAACATCTGGAAAAAGACCTGTCGAAGCGGTTGACAGGGGGGCACTCTCCGGGTTTATCTGGGAAGGGAAAGGGTCCAGGGGGGAAAAAGTCCACGGGAGGCACGGACTCTTCAGAAGAGGAAGAGTCTCCTAGAGAGAGAAGTCAACATGAGTCTTCTGAAATTCATAACATCTACATATTGGATAGATGTGCTTCATTGAGTGTATTGTAACTTATCAAAAGATCTAAAGGATCAAATCTATTTATACAAAGAGCGCTTCTTAGTTGATTTAGTCTTTAAACAGGATGGATGCCACATTGTCAGCCAGCAACTGTGTCGATTGCATTGAATTAAAGAAAGTTTAACAAGATTGGCTATTTTGTTCACATCTGACCTGATTCGGGATCAATACACACGAATCCACATCGACTGCGGCAGCACTTCTGAAATCTGGAGCAATCACGTTCCCTCCGGCAGTCCTTTAAATGACGGCAATTATCAATTGAGCCGCTGTCGGGACAACCAGTAGATTCTGCAGTAAAGAAAGAGAAATCAACATAAGCAATTAGTTATGAAACAAGAATACCTGGATAATGTTGCTGTTGGCCATCATAGACTTGTTAAATATCTTTTCAAGAACAACCTGGCTTGCTCTTCACAGCAGATTCTGATTGAGATTAAGATTTTGACAGACATAGTTTATACGCTACCGTTTGGAAATGTGTGTGTAAGTAATATATTGTAATAAAACCTTAGCATATTAAAATAAAAAGTTAAATTAAGAATCATGTTTTTAAACACAAAGAGCATGAATGAGCATTGTATTAAAATACAGATCACAGAGAGCAGTAGATACCCAATGCCAAATTGGAGAGTTGCAGTTAAAAAAAAAAAAAAGAAAAAAGAAAAAGTTTTTTAAGTACAACGAGGTTAAAAACCAAGATGTTTCAAATTAATCTCTCAAAAAAAGGCAGAGAAGTTGAATCGGATGAAACAGGGTTAACATTCTGAAACTTGTCAACTGCATCTCCTGGTATAAGACACATTTTAGAAGAGAAACTCTAAATAAGCCACAAGTGAAACACAAATGAGAGTTTACCTACCAATGAACCTGCGACCCCATGCCGAAGCTGGAGTGAAGTGCGCAATGGCGACAAAAGCAAAAAGCAGCGCGCATACAGTCGAGTGGACTTTCTCCATGGTTGCTGATTGCTCACAAAATCTGCACTCCTCTCAGAACCAAAATGCTGCTGTATTTATACTGAAAGCCAAGCCGCAGGCCAGTTAGAGGAGACTGTGTCCTTGAGCCTAAAACAGCATATGGTAGACGCTGGAGTGTCATTTGTTTTTTGTTTTTTTGTCCAAAAAGTGATACGTGATATGATATTACCTTTTTTGGGGGATTTTTTTTGCAATTCTTTCACTTATACTTGGACGTTTGGTGAAGTGACTACACCAGCATTATAATGGAAGCTTCATTCATTACATTTACTTTCCAATTAAATGCAACTTGAAGCAAACATGAAAACCTCAACAAATAATGTGGAAGACTGTCCCACACCTTCCTCATTTGTGACATTTTCTCTGAAAGGCTATCTATCCACCTATGCGTTTTATGAAATGATGACTACCTTTTAATTATTCTCAGGTTGAATGAAATGTGCAATGTTGACCATCTATAACTTTTGGTATCGCAAGGGACTTTTTTAGAATGTATTGTTATCAAAACCTAGATTGCCTTTACACACCTTGCAGAACCAAATACCTGTGTTAACCCTTTTAAACTTACTTTTAAGGTGTGTGGTTTCAATAGTCCTGGTGTGGATTAACAAGGCCAAATACAGAGTTCAATACAGGGTGATGAATGCAGGTGTTTAAAACAACCCCCAGGACACACTTAGAAGTCTGGGTCTTGTTTAAAGAAAGCATGGTTTTGAAGAAACTAGTTTGATTCCTGCTCTGGTCTGAAAACTAGTTCAAAGAGTTCGTCTTGTAGAAAGGGTCTCGTTCTTTTGAAAGAATGTAGTTGAACTTTGAAAAGCCCAGATCTAAATCAGAGAATCCAGGTGGAATTTAAAGAGTTTAAAATTAAAATCTTTTATAAAGGGTCTAAGAGTGGTTTTTAGTTTTGAGAAAAGAAGAGATCGTCTGAGTCCTGTTTAAAAGAGATTAACTCTGGTTTAAAGGCATATTATCAGTTTTTTCACTTTTGAGAGGATGACAGACAGGCCAGGGTTGGTCCTTTGATTGGTCACTCGGATTAATAGCTCTTTTTTTTATCAGAGCCGGTGTCAGATAGAAAAATGATAGAAAAGGGTCACTTTTCGATTATAGAACTTTGACCCGCCCCACGGAAAAGTGACCCACTCCCGTGAAGTCATTAAAGCTGTATAAACACTGTATGCAAACAGCTATAGATAGAAAGCAGCAATGAAAATAACAAATGTACATGGAGCTTGGGTCAATAGTCTATTGCATGCAAAAGTGAATTACATCTCAACACCTTACATACATACTAAGGAAATGGATGATATAACATTAAAATAAGCTTGGGTCAAATATGTGCTCTAATATCTAATGCGTATGTGCATCTGATGTATAATTTAGTTATTAATTAATACATGCATGAAAATTAATACATGCATGAAAATAAAAATAAAAATGTACTCCCAAACGTGTAATCTAAGGAATACACCCTTAGCATTGTCTAGTCCTGAAATTGAATTTTAGGAATTAATTTAAAATAAAACTTTACACTTCTATTTTGTATATGCAGACTTGTAAACTTCATTTCTTTGCATATGATAGGATTAATTTGTGGTTTATTTTGAAATTGTATATATGAAAGGAAAGATCAAATATTACAAAAAAAACATTGGCTTATGACATGTAACAAGAATTTATATTAAATATCTACATTAGAACATTCTTATTTGCAAAAGGTTCATATTAGGGGTCAAAATTCATAAATTTTTCCCTGCTAGAAAAGAAACCCAGGGGCCAGGTTTCCATGGGATCAGAATTCTATATGACACCTGTCAAATGTACATTGTAGATGTTGTGTGATACGTGTTAGATGAATCCAGTTTCTTGGGAGAAACTTAAAAGTCAAAGGGTGCTGGAGCACATCCTCGCAAACAAAGACAGTTTAGTTGGTTTGTAAACAGTGGTAAAAAGGGCACGTACACTTTCTGTGATGAGTTGTAATTATAATGGTAGAGAATAATAAATCAATTTACTTGGATTGAATTATGAGAATATACTCTCTCTTTTAAACATGGTATATTGACCTTGTGTATTCCTTCCCAGCCATAAGCTTATGGCTTTTTCAACTCCCATGGCCTTTTACGAATTGTATCAATGATGTTTCTATAGAAATTGCGTTGAAGGGTTTTGTGTGAGACAGAAAAGCCAAAATACACTGATTGTTGGTCATTTTTAGCAATTATTTTTGTCTCAGTCTGTCTGTGTCCTTAGACAGGTCTGGCCAACAAAGATAAAAGCATGGTCACACAGAGGGAAACACCCATCACCACAACCTTGGTAATGTTGAGTCCCTTTAATATGATGATGTCCAACCTCAGCCGTTTGTTATGTGCAGGCGCCATCACATGTCTAGTTAATAGTGAGCAAGGACATGACATCAGTGTTTGGTCCCTCTGCCCTAAGCGATGTGACCATGGAAGTCAAAATCCTTAACAAAAAGTACACAACCAAAGTAACAACACCTTATTATCAACGCTTCTGTAGACCCGTTTACAAAGAATTTTAGTGACCAAGGTTGAGATGATGAGTTCAAATGAAAAGCAAATCCTTTAACATTCATCATTTAAAATGTATGATAAGCATTGTTAACCAATGATTGATAAAGCTAGTTCTAATATGCTGTAGCATTCATTTTTATCATTTAGGCAACTGTCTTCATGGGGTTTTTGTTGTTTTAACAATTATTTATCTTTTATTTAACATCCAAAACTCAGCTCACCCTTGTAACGCCCACATATATCATTAGCCTTGCAGTCTGGAACTGGCACATTGCAATGTGTGCTTGCTGAATTTTGCACACAAATACCTTTATCAAGCTGTGAGGACAGAAAGTGATTCTGTCACAGAAGGCGATTGACAATGTGGCTGTGAAGTTTTGGCTGGAGATAGTCAAGGTGAACGCCCACAAAAGGATTATGGGAGACATAATGGAAATCACGAAGAAACTTTCATAACATAAACTCCAACAGGGCGGTGAGAAGCAAAGAAGCAGTGAAAGGGTTCTTGTAAAATAAGTCATTTCTGGTTGGTCTCAAATTTAGTTTAAGATGTGAAAAGCAGACGATCTGTTTCTCCTGCATCCGATTATCAAGGCTAGTGTGTGGGTCGAGATGAGTCAGCTCTCTCAGGTGTTAAGCCTTCTTCAAGTGATAACGTATCTTGTCTTTGGCCCTTGACAGTAGGAACACATAAGTCACACAAAAAGTAAATTTGGCCAAAGGTTTACTCCTGGCTTGTTTATAGATGTCAGTAATATCCACAGAGAGCTATCTGTTCAGTGTCAGCTCGTCCAACAGGTGGCAAGGGAACAATGAATGTCTGAGTGAGTAACTCACAATGAGCAGATGAGTTGAGCTTCACTTCAACACTTTCAGTGCAATACGCAGTGCCAATATTCAATTTTGGTATTAAATTACAGGAGATTTCACCTATGCACAAAACAGGGCCTAAAAGATGTGTATTCCACTTCTCACTCAAAGGTTGTGATTAAAAAAAATGTTTTAGATTCATTAACTTAAGTTCAAAGAACTTGATTCATTTAGATGTTGCCAATTGAAGCAATTCATTAAAGTTGGCCTAAGTATCTCCAGCTCTTTCCTTACATCAGTGTGCCATGCTGCTCTCTATTTGGCCTCCACCTTCAGATCAGACCAGTTCTTCTTCACTTCTGCAGTCACAGATCTCTCTGGGACACTCACACTATTTACAACAGTGACAATGTGCTGCCACTCACTTGTTTTTCTTTTATTAGTGAAGCCACTACTGTCCCCACCAAATAATATAATATTCCTGGCCTCCACTTCCAACCATGACTATTTTGTTTTCCATAAAAGCCCCTTTCTGTGTCTTCCCAGCCATGATTGATCATAAAATTCCAGGCTTAAACTGTTCATGAGGTTACTTTGCATCAACATTTCATGGTAGAATGTGGGTGAGTTGAGGACGGGATATGAACAGTGCAACATGACTGTGATTTATAAAGGGAAAAGTGTGCTGGTGTGTGTATGCACGGATTACTTTTTTTGTGGCACATTTTTAGCTTTTGGGTGCAGGTACACTTTTAGTATGGATCCTACACCATGTTTGATAAATGAGCCCCTCTGATTATTCTGGGTTTCTCGCACAGTTGTAAAACATGGATTTAAAATCAATTGTTGACCCTAAATTTCCCTTATGCAGGAATGTGATTCCATATTGCTTGTCTCTCTACGTTTGCCTTGCCAGGTTGTACAGCGTGTATGGTTTGCACAGACTGGTTCTCTGAAAAGAGGAGGATCAAAGATGGATTGATGGACATTACAGCTTACACCAAAATTAACAGCACAGCATTCAAAAGATCCTTTAGTTTTAAATATCACATATTTCTGATACATTTGCTGTTAAGTGGCTTCTTTCCACTATTCATCACAGATGGCCATTTGATTCTAAAACTATTTAGTTTTGTTATTTTTGAAAACAACACCTCTCATCTCTTTCTTGAGGCTTTTCAAACAAAAACAAGCATCAGCCAACCTGCACGTGGAGGAAGAAAAGCACAAAGCGCTAAATGCCCACAAAGTCACAACTCCAAGTCACTGGTCCAGATATGTGATTAGGACAAAATCAAAATGTTTAGGCTTTTACTGATCATCTCAACTCCGAAGACAATAAAAACAAGTTTGTGAAGGAAGAGCTCAACAACAATCGCTTGCCTTTCTTGAACTGTGACGTACACCTTCAGAAAGACAGGAGCCAGAACGGTGAAGTGTACAGAAAAATCACATATACAGACCAATACCTGCTCTTTGACTCTCACCACCCATTTTAACATAAAATGGGTGTAATCACAAACATGCAACACAGAGCTGATAATACATCTATCAGTTCTTGGTCTCAAACAGAGAATCTAAAAAACAATAAAAACCTGTGGCTATCCCAGCTCGACCTTCATCCATACGTTTATATGCCAAAGCAGAAAGAAGGAAATTGGAGGGATTTCCTCTACAAGATGCTGAGGAATTATATCTGCAGAATCCACACAGCTGGAACCAATTCTATAGACCTATGATCGATCTAATTTTTCATTTGCAAAATGTTCGTTCTGTACATCATTCACAAGCACATGTATGGAGTAAGGTGACTCAGTTACAGGCAAGGGCATAGGCATAACTTTAACATGGGGGGGGGGGGCATATTAAAAACCTGACAGATCCGTAAAAAAAAAAAA